>NW_022258020.1:9786-22659 GCF_009602425.1 Actinia tenebrosa | reverse complement strand
ACGGTTCAAAGCACAGCCTTTTATTCAAAAATTGGCTTTTGCTGTTAAATTTCACACTTATCGTTTGGTCAAATGTAACATAATTGGTGCTTTTATAAGAACTTCATGCATAATTTGTTCTTGAATTTTTGAAGATTGATTGGTAACAATAAATTTGCTGGGGCTAGGCTCCATAGAAAAAAGAAGAAAGAAAAGTTGGAAAGTGTCCCAATTTCTTCACACATTTCTAATATTTTAGTAGAAAAAAATTGTAAGGCTTGGTTGCAAATGGGCTGCAATTTATCGAATTAAGGTCGGCATCACTTCAATGGATCGGAAAATAAGAGATAATTCTCTACATTGTTGACTTTACGCCATCCATGACTCACTCTTTGTTTAACCATCACAGTAATCTCGCGGACAGAAATGCAAATTTTTTTGTATGTTTGACAACACTATGTTACTATGGTCCGAATAACACCATATTTTTTCCCTCCGTAACTCTCTAAAGAAACTCAATATGATGTCAGCTTTAACTGAGACACCAACGACATTGAAAAGTCTTCTTCATGACATTGGAAAGGACCTAGATTTGGAAGACGTACGATACATGAAATATCTTCTCCAAGGTCATATCAACAAGGAAACATTGCAGCATCTAGAATCAGGGATTGAGTTGACTCAAGTTCTAAAAACACGAGGCCTTGTATCAGAAAAACGACTTGCTTTTCTTAGAAAGCTTCTTGTCGAAACGAAGTGTCTAAAACTGGTGAACTTGGTGGACAATTTCAAGGAGAAGTATGCTCCTGGTGTTAGTTTTGGTAAGTCAAATTAATACTACATTTTATGCAAACAATCTACAAACCATTATGAAATTAAAAACGTCAGTATAAAGAAAAGAAATACGTTTTCAGTGTCGATCAAAGGCAATTGCTATAGTTAGTAAATGTTTGAAAAATATCAACATGTAGGTTGCCTAAATTATTCAACGCATCTGTAAATATCTGTACAGGACTAGTTTGTAAATTTAAATGATAAAGCTATTAGCTACAGGGTCTAGAATGTTTTGTAATTTAGGGCACTTCGTTTCAAGGCTTGTTTGATATCTCTGTCAGAAAGCTGAAAAACAATCCGCAATTAAATGGCACAGGATAACGTAACGAAGGAATGCGTCCTTGTGCAACATCCGTGAAAAAGTTCACTTACAAAATTGTACAAATTAGTGCAAAGTTTCGTAGGTCTACGGTCTACTGAGGTCTACTGAACTTAGACTTGATAGAAATCTTAGAGTGCATACCATATATCTGTGAAAAAGTTAACTAACAAAATTGTACTTAAATTAGTGCAAAGTTTTGTAGGTCTACGGTTTACTGAGGTTTACTGAACTTACTAATCTTACGTAATCCCTTACGAATGTTTTCACTGATATATGGTATGCACTCTTCATTATGTACTTTATTTAACAGTAGTATACATAAGTATCTTCTCTTCGTTGTCTATTTTGTACTAATGGTCTTATGGTCTTGAAAGTCGAAGATATACATCAGTTAAAGATTGAGAGAAAAGAAAAGGCAGTATTGATAGATCATTTAAGATCATCTACATCATTTATATTATGAAAGTGGAATGTATGGAAGGCAAAGATGCGCTTGCGCGCAAATTGGCACGCAATACTGCAGACGTAGAATAGATATTTTCTTTATCAATGTTGTGCCTAATAAGTCTTAGCGTCTGCAAATAACCTTCAACGTTGCGCGCAATCATTGTGTGATGTATGAGAAGCGACTTTTTCGGCATGTAAAGCAGCCAATATTCTGCAATGCTGGTATATTTCCTTGTTCCGGTTTTGAAGCAAGAACAATTGCTACGTCTGACATCCCTTGAAACCTCTGTCGATTCAATTCAATTATTCATCCCAATTTATTTTATTTCAGGAGACCATGATGAACAAGAGGGGAACGCAAGAC
The DNA here is from genome assembly GCF_009602425.1 of Actinia tenebrosa. Next base: position 20,713 of record NW_022258020.1, on the reverse strand, counting down.
GAAATACAAAGAGAGAAACAATTCTCCGCATGATAGAACGGCTAGAAAACGAAATAGTCGCTAATGAAGAATGCGAAGCTGAGTTAGACAGCGATGTCAAGCAATTCGAGATGCAGATCCAAGCGAATAACGAAAAGCTAGTCCAAGAAGAGGACGAAATACAAAACCTCAAAGACAAAATTAAAGAAAATGAATCCAATATAGAGTCGATTGAACGAAAACTTGAAACGGTGCGTTTTTTCCTCAAGAAGCAAGAAGTAGAGCTTGATAAGTTAAAGCAAAAGCAAGAGAAGAACAAAAACAGTGCGAGCATTAAAACAGAGTTGAAAGAAAAGTTGACTGAGCTTGAAAAAGGAAAAAAGGACGAGGATGAGTTGATCTCAAAGCATCAGAAAGCTCTTGACGACATTCGTTCAATTCACGTTGAAATACGACATCGTACGGAAGGAATAATACGCTTAGAAGACTCAATACACGATACACTTTTGCAGATTCGTATTATTAAGCATAATATTCACAAAAACCAACGAATGCGGATGGAATTACAGGAAAAACTTGATAGTACATCCATTGACTTGGAAGAAACTAATCGTCACAAGCCATTAACACCAGCTTCACGTGCTCAGAGCCGGTTCAAGTCATACTCAAGAGCTGAGACTCAAAATGCTGAACAGAATGTTGAATACAAGGTAGGAGATGTGACCGAATTCCATTCGTGAAATAACCAACCTTAACCGTTGCAGAAATATTCATCTTAAAGCTGTATCGCGCCGAGTTTTTATTCCCGCCTTAATTTTTTCCTAACGCGTGCGCGTCTGCCATTTTCTTTCCCGCCATTTTCCTGACCTGCGCAGTTTGACAGCAAACCGTCCTGTTAAGGCTTTTAAGGGATATCATAAGTATATTATATAAATATACTGTACGAAAACCGCTCTTAACAGACTCCTATTTTGCTAGATTCTGGAATACAGTGAGGTAACAGAGCAGGAATCGACAGTCATTGGTCGTAAAGGGAAGGGAATATCGCCACCACAGTTCAATCAACCAGTCAGCGTTGCTATTAACCACTCCGGTCACCTTTATGTTGCTGACTATGGAAACTGTCGAATCCACGTGATAACAGCAGACGGAAAAGTCCAAAAGCAACCGCTTAATATTGGCGGGAAATGCCGACCATGCGCACTGGCTGTCAGCTGTCGAGGCGAACTCGCGATGACTGATTCACAGATTATTCGAGTCTTTAATAAAAATGGTATGTTCGCTTAGCTATAATAATAATATCTATACTATTCTTATGACCAGTGGAGGACTTTTACGGGCTGCATTTTAGGTGCTATAAGCACTGAGCCGTGAGGCTTACAATCATGAGTGAATAGTTAGTGGATTTGTATTATGCCTCCAAATTGGGATACTCTGTTGAGCCGGGAGACAATCCCCTACTCTTACGCAAATAATTTTACAGGTTCTTTAATTTCCCCCGTTTTTTACTGCAGGTTAGTAAGGGATGCTGCATGAGAGACAGCTTCAGGCGTCATGGAAATGAACTCTGGGAATATTATTATGTAAGGGTTTTTAGCCGAAAACGAGAGAAATGTGCGTACTAGCTCTGAAATGGCTTCAGGTTCAATAAGCCAATTGAAATCGAACACGAAAACATGATTTATCCAATCAGACGGCGCGTGGCATTTAAAGGGGTTCCTCTCTCAACCAATCAAAGGCAGCAGCAGTTACATGCGATACATCAACTAAGAATTACATGTATTTTTCTCTTTATTATGCTTCATACCATTCTAGCGTGTTAACATTAAAAATAATTTTTTCCTAGGAGAGTTTCTTCGCCCTATCTTACCAGTTTACAGCAAGAATGACCGCAGACCAGAGCTGTGTTCCATAGCATTCGACAACAGCTGCTGCATCTACACTGGCGACAAAGCCAACCACAGAATCCAAAAATTCAACTTTGAAGGCAATTTCCTTCATTTTATTGGTGGACCAGAAGAAATCAATTATCCAATAGGAATTGCCGTTACAAAGCATGGTGACGTCATAGTTTCTGACTACATGAAGCATCATTTACGAGTGTTTTTCCGTGAAAGGAATCTTGAAGCAAAGACAATTGGCAGCAAAGGAATCGGTGTTTGTAAGTTCGCATACCCTCGAGGGATTGCTTTAGATCATCAAGAGAATATCCTTGTGGCTGATAGCCAGAACCATCGCATTCAAATAGTGACTATTGAAGGAGAATACCTTGGTAGCTTTGGCACCGTTGGCGATGATCCTGGTTCGTTCAATACACCATATGATGTAGCGGTTGATAAAAATAGTAACATTGTCGTTGCCGATACCAAGAATCATCGCTTGCAGGTCTTTTCGAGGCTTGTTCCGGTTTACTCCATTTATGATAGTAATGGAAATGAAACTGTGAATGGAAACTCCGACGAAAGGGATGATAATGAAAATATGAATGGAAACTCTGACGAAAGGGATGAGAATGAAAATATGAATGGAAACATTGAGGAGAAATGTGATGACAATGAAAATATGATTGGAAACTCTGATGAAAGAGACAGCGAGAATGAAAATATGGATGGACATTCGGAAGAGAGGGAAAGTGGAGGAGTAAACGGTGTTAAAAGTGTAGGGAAAATAAAGACTGACGACGACGAAGACGTAGAAAAGAATCAAAAACCTTTATCAGATGGCGAGGTTCACGAAATTGAAAATCATGAGGGAAAAACCGCATCGAGTACAAATGAAGATGGTAAAGCTATGAGTTCCTCTAACGAGGAAGAAAATGATAGGATGGAGGAAGGACGAGAAATGAAGAATGGTGAATTAGGAAATGAAGGAAGTTGCGATGAACGAAAGGACATAAACACAAACCAAAACACTCCAACAAAGGAGGAAACTAGGGAACAAATTTCGGACACAAACAATGCTAGTGACAAAGATAATTCTACGAGTAAGGAAAGTGGAAATCAAGTTGCTGCGCAGTTTGAGGAAAAGAAAGAAAATACCTCAGTAGATGATTCACAGCAACAATCTATTCCTGACAAAAGCCAAAATAAACTTTAGGTGATATAAACCACGGGTACTGGGGTGCCTGTGTTTCCCTTCTGCCCCTTAGCAGATCATTTGCATGTGTTTTGGTGGAGGAAGGGAAGGAAGATTTGTCGAGCCGGGTTAAAAAGGAACAATCCCCCTCATAGAGAAATCCTGGTTATGTCTCTGTAACTTAAAAATGCAAGGGATGGATTAGTCCCTGTGGTTAGGACGTGTTTGTAATTTGACTAAAAAACTTGTTCAAAACTTAACTGGAACATACATTGTGACTTACAGTGAGGACACTCTAACCATGAACACTTTGTGCTTTTTTACTACTTTTTTAACATTCATCCCTAGAGTGCCTCATTTAGAAATAAGTTRTCTTTTGATCACATAGCATATTTGAGTTCAATCCTACTTTTTTAGAGGGTTTGAAGCAGTAAAAAGCTCAGCAGAAAATAAAAATCTGAATAAAGTCAAGTGTTCATGGTTGGAGTGTCTTCACTGTAACTTGTAAAGACATAAAGCCTCCAATCTAACAAGACAGCTCTGCAGGCGCTTGTGGTCGTATACTTGCAGTCAGTTTCAAATGGAGTTTAGTGCAGCTAGTAAAAAAGCTACTTGGATATTTATATTTGCGAGCTCAAACATGCAATAAATGTCCAAGTAAGATAAGGTTTTTATTTTTAAAATTAAGAAACACTGAAGTTAATAATTTTTGCGTAAAATAAAATACGACTGACCAACCTCCTCGACCATGTATTACGATATCGAGTAGATGAAGCAACGTTAATGAATAATTCAATATATAACCGCCTACATAGCAATTTTAAGATTAAACAAGATGGGTTTTACACCACCTGTGTTTAACAAGGATGTATTTTTAACTCTCTGTATGATCGTCTTTCACCCACGGCTCGTTCACTAGCTGTTCGAGTGTAATCCTTTCTGGTATGTTCCATGTTAGCATTTTATGAATCACTGCTTTGGCTGGATCGGTTAGTTTCACTCTTGAAGGGTATACAACTCTCTTGTGGACTTGCTGGAGTAGACTGCGAAGGTTAGAGTCATCGAATGGTAGTCTTCCACACAGTATAGTGTAAAGAATTACTCCCATGCTCCATACATCTGCTAAGGTAGCATCGTAAGCAATGCCTAATTTAAAAAAAAAATTTGGAAAAATAATTTTCTTAGACTGAGGATGATTTTTCCAAAATGCGCAATTCATGTTCAGAGACAGCTTTTGTGCAAGTGTTGTCTATGTATTCAATGCATCTCCTAATTAAGGTAGCATCGTGAGCAACGCCTAAGAAAAAATATTTGGAAACTGAATAATTTTCTTAGACTGAGGAAGATTTTTCAAATTGCGCAACTCATGTTGAGACAGCGTTGCGCAAGTGTCGTCTATGTATTCAATGCATCTCCTTATTAAGGTAGCATCGTGAGCAACGCCTAAGAAAAAATGGTTGAACGAAAAAAATGTTTTCTTTAATGAAAGTTACAAAATGCGCAACTCATGTTCAAAAGACATCCTTTGCTTCAGTGTTGTCCATGGACTCAATACATCTGATAAGGTAGCATCGTACATAAGCAATGCTTAAGAAAAAATGGCCGAAAAATACTGTTGAAAGGATGTTACGAAATGCGCAACTCTCGTTCAAAGACAAACTTCCAGGCTAACCTATTTCAATGACTTTCTGGAACTCGAGTTTATTTGTAACTCAAGCTCTTTCACTTATATTTTATAGCTGATAATGTAATACTTAGCTCACTTACCTTTTAATATCTCTGGAGGTGCATAAGCATATGACCCACAGTATGTATGGCTGAGTTTCTTTTTTCCCGTAGCCGTGGGTAAATTTTCTTTCGCGAATCCAAAATCTGATATGATAAGATTATGATCCTTATCAAGTAGTATATTCTCGCATTTAAGATCCCTATGAACGATTTCTTTACTGTGGATGTAAGACACTCCTTCGACAAGTTGTCGAAAAAGTTCCTTGCCTCTAGTTTCTGCTATGGCGCCATTAGATCGGATGTGCTCAAGTAGATCCCCATTTGCTGCTAGTTCTGTAATAATATACATCCTAGTATTCGTCTCGATAACTTCTAAAAGACTTAAAACATTGCGATGCTGTATTTTCTTTAGAACTTTGATTTCTCGCGGTAGGAACTTTGTTAGGAAGTCTTCGGGAGCTTTCTTCTTGCAAATGATCTTGATTGCGATGTCTTTTTTGTATCTTTTCGAGTGCGCTTTTCTTACTACAGCGTAAGAACCCTTTCCTAATACTTCTCCAATCTGGTAACCGTATCTCTCCAACAGTGTGCTTACTCCTACCAGTGAATGATGCGTTAAATGTGGCTCAGTAGCTGTTCCTTTCTGAGTGGGTGTGCAGGACTTATCTGCGACTTCGGTCATATCAGATCAATGCTTTAGAGAACTTACACTCTCCAAATTTGTCTTCGATAATTACTTTTTTTCCACCAACTTCTAATGAATACATACTCCACTTTCGGCTACTTTTTGGATTTTTTTGCTTTAAACCAACTTCACAGTTTCATATTTTTCAAAAATTATTGAGAGGTGGAACTTGATTTACGAACGAATTTGATCAAAATTATCTCTAATCAAAGATGATTATGACGTTAAACATTTTGTCGCGCGCTTGTATGACATCATAAATGATATTAAAAACGTTCTAAAACATTATTCTAAATTTGATTATTTTATTTATAACATTTTTTTGAATTCCAAGAACATATTTTCTTTAAAGATTGCAAAAAGGCGCCATTTGTTTTGTTTACCGCGGTTGCTATAGATTCAAGTCATGCGTGGTCACAGACTCGGCTCGACAGATATTACAAAATTTTATACTCAAACTTCTACTGTTAAAAAAGAGCTTAAAGAAACAAGAAGAGCTTCAAAAGTAAAGCCTCAACCTGTTGTAAAACCTTCAAAAATGGCTTCTGAAGTTTCCCCGAGGGTCCTAAGGCAACAGCAAGCACCAAAGACGGAATTAGATTATGAAATAGAGAGACTAAAGGCAGAAATCCAACAAGAAAAACAAATGAAGTAAGTTAAGAATCAAGAAATATTGCTTTGATTGTTATGAATTGCTCAATTGATAACTATTGTATATACTTCTGGATCATTATTTTCTTCTACGGAAATATGAATAAAAGCGTTATAATCAAATTATCAAGCTTTGAGAGACCTGAGATGATCCTTCTTCAACATAAACATAAATTCTTTCAACAACCGTCTGCCGTATTCCATGAAGATCACGCGAAGCAAAATACGCTAAAAACGATCAAATTCTCTTTCTTTTGGAGCTCAGATCTAAGTATTATGTTTATAAAACGTTACTTTAGAGACATGTTGGAAGAATCTTCGGAAGATCTCGAGAAAACTATTGGAGAAATGCAGGAAAAGTCTGAAACAGCTGGCGAAGAAGGTAGAGAATTACGAAGATTTTATTTTGATCTTTTGATGTTGGATGAAGTTAATATGTACCTATTATAACTGAGCTACATACGCCTCTAATAAGGGAATTTTAGACTATTATTTCGAAAAATTGATGCCTGAATTATTTATTTTTTCCTGTATTTTAGACAACGAATGGAAAACACGATTCGAAACTCAACAACAAATGAACAACCAACTTGAAAAACAAATCCTTCTTCTCAGAGACAAACTAGAACAAATGAAAATTCCTTCAAGAGATGGTGAGTCTGATATACTGTTTAAGAAAGGTTGTAAGGCTGCATCATTGTGTAATTCAGAGAGGGGCACATACTTTTTAATACTCCTAAATTTGTGGTCCCCCTTTATGTCCACCGACCCTCCCCCCACCCACCAGCCTGCCAAGGGATGCAACCATTGACATTACACATAATTTTCAGACCTCCCCTGAATAGTCCCCTTCACAGTTCCCTGCACCATCTTGAAAGTAGTAGTTGTGCCTTTGTATCAAAGCGAGACGAATGATGGACTTGCAATGATAGATGCCTTTCTTTAACACCCTGAACAATTATTCACATGTCTCTATCATTGCAAGCTCACCGTTTGTCTTGCTTCGATGCAAAGGCACAGCTACCTTTCAAGATGATGCAGGAAACTGTGAAAGGAACTAGTATTTCGCCTCTAAATGCATTTTACATCTAACAAACATAATGAATGCAGTGAACAAGGTACATATATTTTTGATTTTTAGGTAAACCAGGAAATAAGCTTAAGACATACAATGGACTTAGTGATGTAAGTTTAAAGGAATATCTTCAACCTACAATACCCTCATACACCCTGGAGCCCACTTCACCTAACAGAGGAAGAAGGACGGAAGAGGAGCTTGCTTTCTTCTCTTGTATTTGGATTATTTAGCTTGACACTGGTCTTGCATAGAAATGAAAACTAGAGAATCCAGTGAAAAACCCTTGAATCAAGGGAAAGATCCAACAAACTCTCCTCACATGTGATGCCCATATAGTGCAGGAATTAAACCATAGACCCTTTTTGAGAAGTGTGTGCACTACCACTAATGCCACCCTTGATTTGAGGTATAAAACGTGCTATAAATGGGTTTAAATGTTTCCTTTAAAGACTGAAATAAGAAAACTGATGAGACAAATGGAAAGAGACAAGTTAACCTTAGAAGGACAGTTGAGAGATTTAGAATGGAGACTGGACAATGAATCAAAGGTTGGTCATGAACATGTTTATGTCTCGTAATATATTTTATTCTCAATATAATATTTTTATGTCAGCACCAAAAAAACATATACATAAGCTTTTTTTTTGTTTTTTTTACTGGTTTGACAATTAAGCAAATGAGAGCAACTACAAGGCTCTCACAAACCTATTACCCTATCCCATTGGCCAGCAAAATAAGCCAAAACATTTCAATTTCCCATTCCAGTTACAACAATGAATCTACATAGTACTATCATTATATAATATATATCTAAGGCTTCAATAATTTTCAAATCTAATATCCTGAATTTTATAGTTCATCATTTTGTATTCTTCATTTTTACAGGCATATCATAAAATCAATGAAGAGAGGAAACAATACATTACTGAGCTTAATCAGGTAACAGGAAAAAATCTAAAGTAAAAAGGTTAATTCAAAATATAAGGATTCTTTTGGTCCCTGCTTTCCTCAAGTAATTTATCTATCAATTCCACTTAGTATTTAGTATTTTGAATCCTTATTAGAAGTCATTAAACCTGTGAAATAGATATTAGACTTAGACTCTAATTCCATTGTCTTCTTTGTGTCTGTTTGACTATAATCACACGTTGACTAGTGTTGATTGTTTCACAGGTTAAATGCCTTCACTTTAATAGTTATTTATAATTATTATCACAGGCTAATGCTGTAATTGATAATACAAAAGCTAAAAGNTGGACCTTTAAAGAGTATTCTTAGGAAGTTTCAGCTGAATCCAAGTTTGAGCGATTTTTGTCATAGTGAGCACTTTAAATTTTATAGTTCATTTTGTATTCTTCATTTTTACAGGCATATCATAAAATCAATGAAGAGAGGAAACAATACATTACTGAGCTTAATCAGGTAACAGGAAAAAATTTAAAGTATAACCTTTTAATTCAAAATATAAGGATTTTTTGGTCCTTGCTTTCCTCAAGTATTTTAACTATCAATGAGCCTATTTCACTATGACGTCACATCAAAACAGAAAGGATCATGGTTGTCGGAGTGGGTCAAATCAACGCAAATTCACCGAAAATTGTTCTAAAACTCGTATCAATCCACGAAGAAAAGTAGAAAATACCAGCAAATGCTCAGAATATTTTTTAGTACATATTAACACTAGCCTCCTTTGCAGCCGCTGTGAGGCGCTTCCGGTTCCTGTCATTCCCCCAGTAGCATCTGCTCAAACTTGAACAACATTCCTTTCTTCAAAATTGACCAATCAGAGAGAGCCCCATAAAATCTTGTGGGTATGACCTTAACCTTGACTATCAATTAATCATCAGTACTTATGGCATTATCATCACTGTCATCACTGTCATCAGTAACATCATTATCCATCCTTGTCATCACCATCACCATCACTATCACTAAAATCATCATCCCATCATCATCATCACCATCACCACCATTATCATCATCGTCATCATCACCATCATCATTATCATCACCATCACCATTTGTCACCATCATCATCATCACCATCACAATCCTCATCATCACCATCACAATCCTCATTGTCACCATCGTCATCGTCACCATCATCATCATCATCCATCAATTGAATACTTTAAGTTGTTCTTATTTTTTACTAAAATGTTTCATTTTTTCTTTCAGGGGAAGTAGTATATTTGGATTACCAGACAACCAAAGGATTCTGGACCCCAAAAAAGGTCCAGTTAAAAAGACAGCTGCTGTAAGAAAACTTCCAAAGTTAAACAGCTCTGAACAAAGCCCAAGATAAAGAAATGACATTAACTTTTTAAGTTATTGTACATAATTTATTTTTAAACATACAGGTACAGCTGTATCATATAAGATAAAAATAATTGCATATATTAGCTTATTTATCACATATTTTTATATCTGCATTATTATAGCTGTGGATAGAATCAAAATGCATGGAGCTTGTTAATGAAGTAGCAATGGTTAAGCCAAATTCTGCAACTGTTAACAATGATTGTAAATTATTTTTGGTGTTAAAAAAAATTAAGATTTAAAAAAGTTTGTTATATAATTTGAAAATTCCAACAAAACACGACAGCAGTGAAATCAGAGCCAATTCAGCTGTTAACTTTATTCCRAACAAGGTAAAACCTGCCTCACATCGAATAGCGTAATCCATAAATGGATCAGCCTCAGACAATACATCTGGCCGCCAAWGTCTGTTTATCCTGCGATACATCTTGTCATACCTAGCTGTCACACGACTGGCAGCCAGGAAGGGGAATGCAAACTTGAAGGCAATGAGAAAAAAACCTGCAACCTGTGCAATAACAATGTGGATAATGTTGACCTGGTTATTTATGTGAGAGAAGGTTTTGGTCCACGCAACCACATCATTCAGCACAATAAACATGAAAGACAAACTATGGACCACGAACCACAGTTTAGTTGTATTCATTACATCATCTGTATATCTCAGCAGACATTCATGGTAGTGTCTAGCAGTTAGGTACTTTTTTGCTTTTGTTATTATGAGAGTCTCTGTAAATTCTATGTGTTGTACAATATCTCTGCAACAGATGAAAAAAATACAGCAGGCGACAACAGCACTGGTGTATCCCAAGCAACCAAATGGAACATTAATGTGGTACAATGTTTTCTTCCATTGATCAATATGGGCTAAAAAGTCATGAATGCCAACAAAGTCAAAAAATATATGGAATTCAAATTCACAGTACAAAACCAGGATGACTATGATGACTCCAAAGAGAAAAAAGATATTGGCATACTTCCAGTCATTTCTTGTTGGCCCAATATCTTCCTGATGTCCCTCAGGCATGAAATCAAAGTGCGGCACTAGTCTTGTGTGCGAATTCTGGAAATCATTGCTATAGAAGTACCACACCATTAAAGTGTGGGTTGTTGTACCAGAAATTGCAAGTACTATAAGAAGCAAGACTGTTTCTATAGGAATAATATGTGGTCTCGAAGAACTCATCCAGCAAGTCTTCATGTAGTACATTTCAAAGCTGAATGAATACCACATCAACATAACTAAAAGTACTGATAACCAGCTTCGAGGCAGCCAAGTGCAGGGCTGATTCCTTGAGGTACCTCTGAAGGGGATGCCATAAATTATGCATGAGACCACTTTGAGAATGTTCTCCGATTTGAAAAAGTCTATTAGTAAAAAAAAAAGATCAGATAAAATACACAGTAATTAC
>NW_022258019.1:31483-63677 GCF_009602425.1 Actinia tenebrosa | reverse complement strand
TGAATTACAAAACATTTAAAAAATCGCTATTTAAAAAGCGGAATATCCTAAAAGTATTTTTCTGGTAATAAGAACCACAAAGGCTTTCTTCTGGAATATTTTAGGAATTTTCGAATTTTTTCGATTTTCCYGCGGTAGTTGACATTTAGGGACATCCGCTCTTAAGTACCACACTTTTCACAGTTCTCAAAATTCTTCAAAATTCTTGAATCTGATTGGTTAACGGTTAGTGTATTTGTGGAAGCCAAAATCAACTAAATCAACTTAGTAAGTAATGTAGCAAATATATAGCTTGGTGTCAATCAAGTGAAGAAATCTCATGAAAGTCTTTTCTTCAGCCCACCTTCAGTGAAGGTCAAACACTGCCCTTAAACCTCAATCATCTATGTACATCTTAGTTGAAAACTTGCCAATCAACTAGAAAATAACTTCTACTGTGATCAAATCTATTGGTAGCAAGCTATATATTTATTTTATCATAAATATAGAATTCATTTCTCATTTATTAAGACAGCCATAGTGGTATACATACACATGAAAAGATGACACAACCATTAACAACTATTGTTATATGACTCACCTTTCTTCCGCTAACCGCTCTACATCTGACTTCAACATGGTGACAAGGTTCTGGTCCTCCTCGTGCTCACGTTCATGTCGCGCCATCAGCATATCGTAGCGTTCTTGCGTTCTCTCCACATCTCGCTGGATGATGGCGTTTTCCTCTTGGACCTGAAAAGATAAAAAGCTTTGTTAATCCAAAACAGATACTTTCTGCCTAGCTGTACAGTAAGTGAAAAAAAACATTAATGTCAAATATACAAGAACCCATTGCAGTGTAATGTAAAGCCATTTCAATGTCACGAAAAGTTATTGCTGAAATGCTATAGGGATGTTGCGGACTTGCCTTATGCTAGAATATTAAGAATCCATTGCAATGCTGAACATTCAGGAAAGAAAATATTTTAACGCAGTGGGAGGGAGCCTTTGGGGAGCCATTCCGGTGCTGCCTTATTTTTAGAATAATTTAAGTAGCCATTCCAATTCTTTAAAAAAAGCATTAATTTCAATGTATTACTGAAAAATCTTTGGAAGCTACTTGAATGTTGCATTTAGGAAATAAGCTCAAGGTACTAGTGCAATAATGATACGCTATATATATATTAGCTCGTTTCCGTGTTACTATCGGCACCTATCGTTACCCTAGCAGACACAAACGTCAGCAGAGCTTTAAAAATGCCTTTTAACTGCTTCCTTCGCCTTAAAACGATCACAACAAATGAACTTTCTTACCTCCTTTAACTTTTCAGCTAATTTCTGATTTGTTTCCTAAAAATGATAATACGAAAGTTATTTGACATTTTCCATTTACAAGGCACCGTACGGACATAAAACTGAATACTAGCAGAGCAGGTTTTGCCTTTTTTTGTTCATTCTTATCCATCCCTTTTTCGGTTATAATATAATCCTAATCTACTTTTAATCACACGAATCCACGTGAACGTCAGTCCATGACCACGTAATACCGCTCTTACATCAGAAATGCAGTCTACTGAGAGTTATGTTAGCCCAAATGGTGTTATGGGAATGACATTCTGTTATGGTTTTAAAATGTGGATGAAGGGGTTAGTTTGGCGGTTAAAGTGGTTCCACATAATTGTTCCTCCACTGTTAATCCTCAATACAAATCTGTCTTTCCGGCTCCTTGTGAAAAAAAAAGGGAAAAATGAAGTAATTTCTTGATATCTCACCTTCATTTCCTGTAAGCCATCCTCCAGCTCCTTCTCCTTCATGCGCATCGCCTCTTGCGCTTGTTCAAGCTCCGCATTCATCCTTTCTTGCTGGTTCTGTAATTCATTGGTCAACTGCGCTTCGTGGAGTGTTTTCTCCTCAGCGTGTTCTTCTTTGAGTTTGTCCATCTCTACTTGTAGGCGACTCAATTCCTAAAAGAATTGTTGGAAATAGCATCATGAACTGAAAAATCGGCACGAGAAACTATAGGTGCTACTGTTCCTAAAAGAATTATTGGAAATAGCGTCATGAACTGAAAAATCGGCACGAGAAACTATAGGTGCTACTATAGCGTTGAACGTTGGAGGCGAAAGCGTTTTACAGACTGTTGTAGAGTTGGAAACACGAGGACACGCAATAAATCGAGTCACTGCCCGAGCCTTTACTCAATACGAACCACTACTACAGGAAAATATCGAATAGTTTATTTATACTTTTTACTTTAAATTCAAAACAAAAAGTATTTCGTAAAAACAATAAAATAGTTMCTAAAATTCTTCTCTTTACTGAACTCATTTTAGGATGAATAATACATTTCTGGATATAGACCTCTTGCATGGGACGTCAAAGCAGTTTGTTCTGGGGGACAAAATAAAAGAATTCCAATCTCCTGAGAACTGGAACCTATTGTTTTGTCCCCTAGATTGAGCTGCATTTCAAAGTGCTGTAAGGAGTCTATTAGTTTGGTATTCAAATCAAATCGGTATAAGGTGGTTGTCATATCTTACTTGTTTGTGCTGTTCCTCGATTAGGTTCTGTAGCTCCTGTACTTGATTGCCATGCGCAGCATCCATCAATGCCTGCAGGCTTTCTATTCTACGATCAGACTCTTCTTTAGCGTTGTCCATGATTTCTTTGTGAGTTGTCTGAAGACTGGCTTGAACAGCCTCTAACGCCAGTACACGAGCCTTTTCTTCTTCCAAGGCCGCTTCATACATTTGTATTTCATTCCTGTGAGCAGTTTCAAGTTCATCCTTGGCTTGAGACACTTCTTGGTCGGCAGCAGAGCTTACGGCCAGGAACTGTTCGTTGTATTTCTCTTCCAGGGCCGCTTTAATGCTGTAAGATGATGAGGATGTATCGGTGCGTCATTGCTCTCCCCATTATCATCATGTATATTATCACTATTATCACCCATCATAATCCTCACCACCTCCATCACCTTCACCATCATCATTATCTCCACAACCACCACCATAATCACCCTAACCATCTTCATCATCAATACCATCTTCGACAACCACCAGCAGCATTATTACTATCACCACTACGACCACCACGACTACGACCACGACCACGATCACGATCACGACCACGACCATTATAATTACATTTTCGTCTACATTCTATCATCCTCATCCCCACCACTTCAGTTATCGATCATCAACATGCTTATCATATTCCGGCATCACAACTACCAAATATAATGCCAGATCTAAGTATCGAGCCCATGACCATAGCGGTGAGAGCAGCGCATGGGCTACACACACCACCCTCGTTATCATAATGCGTTCACCAATCCTGGGTGGACGGTTTATTGCCTAACAGGATTTTGCAAATCCAATTGATAAGGCAGCCGAATTAGAACTTAGAAGTAGATTTTTGAGGAGGGAGGAAAAACTGGAAAACCCGGAGCAAAAAATCTCGAAGAACAGGAGTGAACCAACAAACAACTCTACTCACATACTACATCGAGATCGGTAGGACTCGATCCCGGGTCGCATTGGTGAGAGGGGGCGCATTACCAGCACACATCGCCTGTATTTCCCAGTTCACAGGAAACAAAGCATGAATACTACTTCTAGTCAGCCATAGATTACTTACTGTTCCATAGATTTGTTATGTTCCTGGTTTATAAGCTGTATTTCTTCTTGATGCTTGTCCTGTAACGTCGCCAATCCTTTCATTTGTGCGGCATGTTTGTGTTCCAGTTCTTCTTCCAGCAGCTGCAGGTTCTGAAGATGCTCTTGCTCGAGTTCAAGACGCGCTTTTTCTTTGGCTTGTTCGATCTCTGCTTTAAATTTCTGTTTCATTTCGACGCGAACCGCTTGGATAGAATCTTCCAAATCATCCTTGTAATGGTAAAAAAGAAAATATGTCACTGGGGTGGATGAGGGGAGAGACTTGAAAATCTATTTAGTGGATATTAGCAGAAGGGAAGGCCTGAGGACGATCCAGGGTTATCCCACCATGCATTGCGAGTAAGACATAAAATATTTTGCATGATTTAAACAGCTAAATTAATATTTTAGAAATTGAAAAAATCAATTGTACTAATCTATTTTCTAAATTCTTGAAGAAATTTAGAGATACTTGTCAAAATACTGGAGTACTTTGGAATAATTTCAGGTTTAGTACAGATCCTACAACCGGCTACTTTTATTTGCCAAATTAGTCGAACATGTCTTCATCAAATGCAAAGCAATACCTCAGTATGAGTATTATTAGTAGTAGAAGTATAATTAATTAGTAAGATGTAAATAAACCGTTTGAAACTAAAGAATGAGCACGTAATGGCACTCGGGATAGCCCTGGATCCGCTTCTGAGGGAAGACTAAAGTCCTCCAGCCCCTCCCTCTCTGCAGTTCCTATTTGTAGTTTTTCCCCATCATCAATGTTATACCTTGTGCTCTCCTTCCAGCCTCGATGCCATCTCCGCAAACTTCTTCATATGTGCCTCTACCAGTTCCGCTCGGACAGTCTCGAGCTCACGCTCATGTTGCTCCTGGAGCATGCTCAACTGAAGTTGTTGCTGTTCACTAATACTGCCGTCCATGGCCGCCTTCAATCGCTCGAGATCATGTTGCTTTTCTTGTTCGAGTTTGGATCGTTCTGTTCGAAGTTCTTCATCAAACTTTTCTCTTAATTCTTTTAGGTCCTGCTCGTGCTTTGTTCTTAGGTTAGCAAGTTCATTTTTGTGTTTTTCGCTCAGATCTTTATCTTGTTGCTCCATCTCTTGAGGATGCTCTGTAAAAAAATTAATTAAATGGTCGAATATTAATCAGCTCTTAAAGTAATCAACAGACAAAGACATGGTAAGATGGTGCTAACAAATGATGCTAAGGAAGCCTAATCTGGCTGCTAAGTATACAATCAATGGACGTAAACTAGGGCGTAAAAATATGCACTAAGGTAAACAATAGCAATCAAAAAGGTTTTCTATTCCTTTTATGCATAGAYGATTAAAATTACTTTCCCAGTTCCCCACCCCCCTCCCATCCTCTTCCTAGTTGAGTACGACGGGGTTAAATGAGACAATAGAGAGTCTTAGATTGACTTTATTTCTTCCCGCAAACGGCAAACGTGACCACGTTTTCATCGTTTTCCTGTATTTTAATTTACCTTTTACAAACTTTCTCACTACACACTTGTTTTTCTACTACTTGGATTCTTTTGCAATTCCTTTTCAGCAATGTAAAATACTTTTTCACTGGTCAACTGACGTTTGACGTTTGCCGTGAACGTAAATCTAAAACTCTCTAATAATATAATTGAACCCCAAGATTGAAAAGTCCTGATATACCAGTAGGGGAGTGAAAATGAAATAGTTAATAAAAATTTCTGTATATGGTTTTCCTTCTTAGACGCTTTTTGCCTTCATTTCTAACCAATTGTATTCAAAAGATTCTTAGCTTGACTGAGCTACAACCACATCAACGTTCTTCTGACGCATTAACAATGAACAAAGAAATAATAATCAAGGGAATGACACTCCGGCCGAAATGGAAAACACTTAGCCTGAGCACACTCGTTCTACCAAACAGAATTCGTAAAAGCAAACCTTGTTTTAAAGCTTCTATCTGTTCGTCGCTCTTGGAAATAATCTCCTCTTCCTTGCGGGACATTTGTTCCTGTAACTGAGCTTTCGCTTCTTCTATATCCTTCTCTGCAGCTTCTTGCAGCTGATTTTTAAATTCCTCTACTTCACTGAGAAGATCCATTCTTATTTTCTCTTTATCTTCTTCATGTTCAGTCTCTAATTGTTCCCTCAGCTTTTGCAGTTCTTCTTCAATGTCGGGATTACCTTGATTTGCAAGGAAACTTTTTTCTTTTTCCTGTAGCAACTGGAGGAATTCTTCTTTAAGCTGTTGCAGTTGTTCCTCATGTTCGTTTTCAAGTTCTTGCCGTAGCGCGTCTAGCTTATCTTGCTGATTTTGTTCAATAATTCTCTTTTCTGCTTCACTGTCACCACCCTCTTCGCTCTCCTTTGCCTTTAGAATTTCAACAAACTCATCTCGAAGGTTCCTGATGTGTTCTTCATGTTCCTCTTCAAGTTCGTTTTTAAGAGATTCTAGTTCTTCTTGGTGACTTTTTTCTAAAGATTCTTTCAACTTCTCAAACTTTTCTTGGTCTTCAGCATTCAACATTTCCTCTTGTAGTTTCTGAAGCTCATTTCTATACTTTTGCTTGGCATCTTCCAGTTCTCCCTGGTAACGGTTTTCCATGTAATCCCTCAAAGCAACGAGCTCATCATTGTGTTTCTTTTCTAACTCGTCTTTTAGTAGAACGAATTTTTCATCATCAGAGGTTTTGACAAGTTCTTCTTTAAGTGCTTCAACGTCTGACGAAAAACTCTCTCTTAACTCAACCATTTCTTGCAGATGTTTGGACTTCAAAGCTTCAACTTCTTCCTTATGTTTGGACGTTAGAAATTCTTCAGCATCGTGATACTTCTTTTTTTCATCTTCTAGAGAATGTTCCAGCTCTTTGATTCTCTCTGCCTGTTTTTCCATCAGTTCACTAACATGTTTTTCTTCTATATCAACTTTCCTGCCTTCTGACTCGACATCCTTCTCATTTCGAAGTTTCTGGATTTCTTCTTCATAGTGGTCTTTAATGTCTTGTAGTTTCTTCTCAACTTCTTCAAAGTGAACTTTCTCTCCATTCTTCTTTCCCCATGCCTCAGCGACTTGTAGTTCATCTTTAAGCTCTCGAATCTGTTTCTCGTATTCTTGACTCAAGTCTGCCACTTGTTTGTCGTGTTTTGTCAAGAGCATTTGAATATTGCTCTTGTACTCCTCTTCAAGTCTATTTACATCTTGTAAATTGTTATTGCTTTTGAGTCTTGCTTCCTCAATCTTCTGAGCAGCTTCCATGGCCAGTTCAGCTCGAACAAAAGAAACCTCATTCAACAAATCATCATACTGGTTCTTCTGGATATTCTTGACTTCCTCACTGAAGCTGTTGCTTAAACTGCTCAACTCTTCATCTTTGGAACTGAGCTCGAGTTTCAAGTTCTCGATCTCCTTGTCCTTCTCCTTTAGTTGATTTTTAAGTTCGTGCAAGGTCTTTCGATTTCGTTGTTCCATTTCTTCGATTTGTGACGAAAGCCTCAAGGCAGTCATTTCGTAATCTTTTTGACTTTCTTCACGGAATTCCTCAATTTCCTGTTCGTGTTTCTTCTCCATTGAGCTTCTCAACACTTCAAGGGACTGTGCCGTCTTCAAAGCCATTTTCGTGCTCATTTTTGCATAGTCCTTCAGCTTTTCTTCTTGAAACGCTCCACGTATTTCTTCACATTGTTTTTCGTGTTCAGAACGTAATGTTCGTATCGTGTCTTCTAGTTGTTCTATTTTCTTTTGATGTTCCTGATCACATTCCTGTCTTAGTTTTTCTAGTTCTTTTTGGTTCTGTACTTGCAGCTCCTCGGTGAGTTTACTCACGTCGTCCTGGTATCTTTCCTGTGAATCTTTAACACCTTGGCCAAGTTGTTCTTGAAGTTTCGTTTCGAAATCTTCCTTTGTGTTTAACAACTGTTTTTCAAGTTCGTTGATCTTTTCGTTGTAACTTTTTTCGCTTGATAAATGCCTAAGAAAGAGAAGAATAATTAGGATTGAGATAAATAGGAGGGCTGGCGATTAAAGAATTAAGCATAGGTGGGATGGATGGAACACAGATATTTGAAAGACACTAGCAATTATAAGGCAAGTAGGTGTAAAGTGGCGGGTCGTGGTTGGGTCGGACAGACAGAAAGACAGATTAATAGTACTTGAGTTGGGTAACAAGAGGCATCACTGATGAATGGAACACAGGTAGTTAGATTTGGCCCTAATCATTAGGCTGGCAGATAGGTGAGATGCATTTAGTCAGTTTAAATAAACGAACGGGCAAGTAAGTACATGACGGGAGCGAGATATAAAGTAGACTGGTTGTTTGGCATGGCATAAGTTTAGGTAAGTCAATCGCATGAAACCCCAAAAGACCTTACCAATCTACATTCACACCTTCCTAACAACGTGGTCTTTAACTTCCTTTTATATTAAACGGCGCGGTGACAATACGGACGCCTTAGTACTCCTGTACAACAAGTGGATCCTCTTAACACTTAAGGGAAACAAACATATGATTCATGTATGTAAGCTACCAACCTATTTTCAAATTCCTCCGTAAGCTTTTCAATCTCTCTAACATGTTCCAACTCGCTCTCAAGCTTCTTGTTTTCAAATTCTGTCCGTAGCGTTTCCAAAGCTTCCGCATGATCATGATCCTTCTCGACGAGTCTCCGTTCAAATTCACCCTTGAGTTCCTCTAACTCCCCTAAATGCTGTTTCTTGAATTGGCTTTTTTGTTGTTCCATCTCATCGCGGAGTTCCTCAAGGCGATGTGCCTGCTCTTGGGCCGTCGTATCATGTGCGCTCTCCAAGTCTGCTCTCAGTTTTTCGATTTTTTCATATTCGTGTGTGATTTTATTGTTCATATCCAGCATCTCTTCTTGATGTTTCTTTTCCATCTGCATTTTTGTCTGTTCTGCTTGATTCATTATGTCATTCAATTCCTCACGCAGTCTTTGCATTTCTAGTGTATGTTTCTGTCCCAATTCATCAAGTGTAGCGATAGTAAACTCTTCCTTATCCCGTTCGAGAGCTTTCTGTAATTCTTCAATCTCTGCACTGTGTTTTTTGGAATACTCTTTATCCAAATCTTGAATCCTACGAGTATATTCTTGTTTTAAGACTTCCCCGAATTCCTCAAGCTCCTTCTGGTGAGATTCTTTGAGTACACTGTCTTGTTTCTCCAGTTCGGAAGTGAGGTCAGCTTTGTGTTTGTTCTCGAGCTCTTTCTGTTGTGCAGCCATCTTTTCACTTATTTCAAGTTTATGTTTCTCTTTTATTTCTTTCATCTCATTTCGCGCCTGACAACAAAAATATGAATAAAAATCATTCTTACAGTATTATTTCTTTGTTTAACGGCTTCGCATGAGAACACATATGAACATGAATACAACTCAAACAAAACAAAGAATCTTATTCCCAAGAGTACTTCACGTGGTCTGAATTGAAAAAGAAAGAGCCCAAGCTAAAGAAGTCTATATCTTCACCAACATTGTCATTCATTCATTCTTTCATTAATCCATAAATCCCTTATCATCATAATCATCATCACCCCACTATCATCATCATTGTCATCATCCTTATTATCATCATAACTCTCCATCATCATTAGTCACCACCATCACCACCTTTATCATCACCAGTTATCACTTCCACTATCATCACTCATTATCACTCTCATCATCACTCTCATTATCATTACAACCACCACCACCATCATCATCATTGACAGCAGTCATCAACCACCACTATCATCATCATCGCTGTTATCACCACCATCAGCATCATCGATCAGTCATCACCACCACTGTCATCGTCAACATCACTGTCATCACCATAACAATTCCAAAAGATAATAAACTAAAAGAAATAAAATCCCTACCTCTTGCAACTGTCGTTCCATTTCCTCTTGTACTGTAAACCGCTGTTTCTCCACTTCGTTCAGCTTGACTTTCCATTCATTCTCAACCTCCAAACGAAGAAGTTCAGTTTTAATGGCATGGTCAGCTAACATACGAGCTTCTAATTCTTCTAACACCTCCTTGTGCTCCTGATCAAGACGAGTCTTAACCGCTTGGATGATTTCTTGGTGTCGCTGGCTCAGATCTTAAGAAAAAATATTCATATTACAGTTTTATAATAATGATTAGAAATTTCAGCATCACGTAAGTTTCACTGTTCAATCATAAGGAACTATGGGATCTTTGGAGGTGAGGGCAATAAACTATACTTGAAGTCGCTGGTATCCAAGCAAGCAGATCTTGCGCACTTTACCCCATCTCTACATTAGTGCTCGTTTTGAAAGACGTTAAAGAAGTTGAAATAAATGTGTGGAATCACTGGGGAACGAACTAGGCATGTATCAATTAGAGCGATTTTTGTGTGAGCGGGAAATGATAGGGCAAATCCGTAGTCGTACGGTAGCGTACCGTATCTTAGAAGCCGTACCTAGTGCGTTGTGATTTCGTGATTTATTGGAATATAATGGCCATATTGATAAAGGAAATGAAACGAGAAATGAGCCAATAAAAAACACATGATTATGTATTAGATATGTGGATGGATGAATRTATGGATGGAGGGATGGATGGATGAACAGATGAATGGTTGGATGGACGGATTGGATGCACGGACGGACGGACGGACAGATAATAAATAGTCTAGGGCCGAATTAAAAGACCTAAACTAACTTTGTATACGACATTCTGTAACAGTTACCAGTTGTCTTTCTTCGCTCTATTATTATTATGTCACTTACGCATAAACATATATATATGAATATGTATATATCTAAAATACGCGACCAGTAATAGATTAGATTCGACTGACGTGTCGTTAAAAACTATTCCCATTTTATAATGTCAGGCTAGTTAAAATAATCGATGCTCTAATACAACCTAAACACGCATAAACACTTGTAAAAGTGGTGTTTTTTATTTAAATGTATCAAGAGCCGATTGGTTTCTATTCCAATTACCTAGAATTAATTTAGGTTAACTAAACGGTAAACAAACGTGATAACTCTTTGAAATATAAAGAATGAAATGTTGAAGTGATCTATTGTAAATAGCTTAATCTTAAGCCCCAGACATTATTCTTTTTTTAAAAAAAACTATGAATGACAAACATAGCCATTATTTCTAGTCCCTATTTTCCTCGCTCATTTAGATAAAAGGTTAATAGATTTATAAATTTTTAACATATATTTTTGAAAAAGAAAAGTGGAAATCTAGTTTGAATCACTGTTAGGTATTACATAAAAATATATCAATGAGTTAAAACTGAAACTCGTTTCATGTTCACCTTGAACAGGTGCAACAGAAATACGATCATTTCTAACTTTTACCTTTGATGCTATTCCATTTATGCAAAGCGTTAGAGAAGAAAAGAGCCATCGTAGTTGAGATTTTCAGTAAAGCGGGTTTGCATACACTCGAAACATGACAACAAGAGCCGTTAGCATATTGTCTTTTACTTTCCAAAGGGTTTTGTATTTATGTTATCACGAGAAATGATAGCAACCTAGGAAACCATGATCACTTAGCACTACAGAAAAGTATGAAACGAAAAGATAGGCTTCCATGACAACGCAGTTCAATTTGAACTATTCCCCACCGAGCCCGTGTTTAATGTTGTCAGTATTTTGCATATTAAATCTATACAATATCATTAACTTAGGAGCAAATCTGCAGTATTTTGTATCCCGCCTTCAAAGATTCAGCCAAAACACGCGCTAATATTGAATTTAATTTGATTGAAAAGTTTGGATTTTCGTGTCATTAGAGCCTGTCACGCCACAACGTTTAATACTGTTTTCATATTCTGCATTGTATACAACAGCATTAGATTAGAAAAGATAGCGCGAAAGTTTCTTGTTTCGACAATAATTATTTCGTAATCCTGGGAGATCACTKTTGTATCAAATATACATTTTATTGTGCGATCAGAAAAGCTTGGGCTTAGCGTTTTTATCTAACCAAAATACCTTGCTACACATCCTAAATATAATTGAATTTTAAAATCAACATATTTAATAATTAAGTAAACAAAATCAACACAATAAACTAATTTCAATGCACGTTAATTTAAAAATGTTTGAAAACTAAATAATCTAATTTATCGTAGTGAATAAATACATGAATAATCGCACCAAATTCGTGTTTGAAAAAAAAGAAACGAGTGCGCGTTGAAATATTTTTGAAAAAGGCGGGAAAATATAAAATTGATATCTGCTTATTTATTAACATTCATAATATTCATTCATTCTAACGCTCAATGATCTTAATACTAGACTATAAAGATTATTTTGATGTGTATTATCTGTAAAAATCTTGTATTTTATTCTTTATTACAGCGATGTTAAATAGACAGTAAGAGAAGATAACTATTTGTGAAACTACTTTATAATCAAACTTCGAAATTTGAATATTGTAGCTGTAATATCGTTTCGATTGTCTGCTTAAGTTAAGCTAAAAAAACATTTATTTCTACGAAGGATATAAAACAAATTCTATAATTTATAGATTGTGCATTGTCTCTTTTGGTGTTGATGTTTTTCGAGGTGTTATTTCTGCAGTATATTTAGTATAATTCAATTCTGATTCAATCTAATTCCTTCAACCTCGAAGTCTAAATATTTAGTACAGTCTGTAGATAATATGGAATAATAATAGAAAATCCTGCACTTACCGTCTCTTATCTCTTCCAAATCCCCGCGATGTTTTTCTTCCAAGTCAACGAGTTCACTGGATTGCTGTCTCTCGAGTACGCTCTTCATCGTGCTAACTTGCTTCAGTCTTTCGGTTTCCAGTTGACTCTTCAGAACCTTGAGTCTTTCCTCGAAATCATCACTCATGCGAGCAATCTGTAACCATAAAAATAACCCAGAATCATTCAACCAAGCTAGTAAAGGACTGTTTCTACATATTGTTTTTCGAAAGGACGCTAACTTGAAAATAATGACCAATGTTTAGTATACCGCTTCCAAGTTGTCCTATTCAAAAGCCGGATACAGTTTTGACAAGACTTTTGTTTCAGGTATTTATTTTGAATTTTGAATGATCCAGTGGTATTTCCATAATAGAGGCTCAGTCTTTAATTGCACTTGGACAATAAAGCGATTAATGAATAGATGTGAAAGAAAGCATAGCAGCTGGGTTTCCTGTGCTACTGTTGAACGTCTGAAGATTTTGAGGGTCTTTATAAAGAGTGCCGAGTTTTGAAGCAAGCATTGTTTAGTGAAGAATGGTTCATACGAGATTGGAAGTGAATTCTTGTAAGAATAATTATGATTTTGATTAACATCAACAATCAGACTTTGAGCACTCATTCATCGCTATAGAGGACGAAATTACATTCAATAAGTTTAATGACAGAGGTTGCTCTCGTTGCAAATTCTTAAATTTTGCTGCCTTCTAAGGGTTATAACCTATGATGAAACAGATAATAATGAGGTCTACTCATAATGATGACACAGATAATGATGCAGTCCGTGATGATGATAATGATGTTTATGTCGATGCTGACACTGGTGACAATAACGCGGTCTACTCATAATGTTGATGATGACACTGATAATGATGCAGTCTACTGATGATGACGATGACACTGATGATGCAGAATGCTGATGATAATGATGACAGTGATAATGATGCAGAATGCTGATGATAATGATGACAGTGATCATGATGCAGAATGCTGATGATAATGATGACACTGATAATGATGCAGAATGCTGATGATAATGATGACANATGCTGATGATAATGATGACAGTGATAATGATGCAGAATGCTGATGACAATGATGACACTGATAATGATGCAGAATGCTGATGATAATGATGACACTGATAATAATGCAGTCTACTGATGACTATGATGACACTGATAATGTAGTATAATGATAATGATGACACTGATGATGATGCAGAATGCTGAWGATGATGACATTGATAATGATGTAGTATAATGATGATGACACTGATAATAATGCAGTCCAAAAATAATTAACGATGTGATCTACTTCAATAGTTAATGCACCGATCACAATTACCCTTTTTCTACCGAAAGTGTTCACTCAAAACACTCTTATCTCCTAATATTTGAATTTCTCGCAAATGAAAAGTAAGTTATCATACTAATCCAACGTGTATTTGCATTAAGGTGAAAGAGATTGTCACAACATTATCTCTTATTTACCTTGAGATGTCAACTTTCCGCAAGCAGACGTATTCAAAACCTACAAGATCTAGAGATATTGCTAGCGAGCTCCCCTCATACAACCCTTTACATTATCTATGTTGGTTTGTTTGGCAAAACGATGAAAAAAAAAAAGTTAGTTTCGAATGGAAAAATAAATAAATAAAAAAAAAACAATAAAGGTATGAGAATAAACGAAAAATGCATGTACTATATATATATGGATCGAGGAGCCTGGTGTGGACTAAAAGCCTGGCAAGAAAGATGTAATTCTTGCCCCTCATGCGACAGAATATTGCTCCACCAGTGTAAAGTTCATGAGATTAAAAACTAACGAGGTAAATTAATCAATAAACTTATAAACGAACCGCAAGCAATAAAACAGTACAGCATACACAAATATTGAAGAGCGGGAATAGGTAAAGATCAGGATGGAGCCGTGCAGCCAAGATTACTCGACCACAACCGAGCGTAGAATAAAATCTTTCATTTTTTTATAGGATRAATGTTTGAGGCATATTCCGATTATAGGTATATTAGTTTAACTTTTTTTACCTTGAGAAATTGAAGTCTTGTCCGTCATATGAAGAAATATTGATCTTACAAGAGCAAAACATACGCCAAAATCAACGTAGATACCGTAGTCAGGCAACTTTTTTGTGAAAAGAAGGCAATTGGGAAGAACAGTTCGGTCTAATTAATAAAGACACTTAGCGACACATTGTCAGGCATTACAACACGACCAATGACAACGATGTATGACAAAAACATAGCTGGCATAGACAATGTGTGCATTAAACATTCAACATAAAACGAGCTTGTGTTTACTGTTTGAACATCAGAATACTTGATCCTTTCATAACACACAACGAACGAAAAACAATTTAGTCAAAACTTCCGAATTTTGCCAAACTGTCAATATTAATATAATTTGAGAATACGGCAAAAAGTTAATGTCTAAATTAGAATAAAGAAAATATTGAATGCAAGTAAAGGAAATGGAGGTTTTGAGTCAAGGATGCGAATGTGTAATATGTCATAATATTTACTCCTAAATACTCGGTCAACCAATAGGAAGTCTCGTTATGAGTCTCGTAACAGGTGTCGCAAGTGGTCTAAATGGTTYGTATTGGAAATTCTGATTGGTTGATTTGATCAAGTCAGCGGCTATTGAAGAGTTAGTACATTCATTTCGTGACTGCGACTAAAATATATTCACTTGTAGTTTAACCGTTTCTTCTAAGATCAGATATATATTCATATGTATCCCTATGTTTTTCGTAATCTAATAAAAATAATTAACATTTTCTGAGCGAGAATGTAGCGTCTTGGCAAATTTGTTTTTGCTATGAATAATCGTAAGTTGTTAAGCGGTAATTTTCTAAAAAAGTTTAGACTCAGAACCATTTCAAAACAAATCTATCATCATAAGGTTATTCTATGTTAACGGTAAAAATACAGTTTCTGGCATGAAGTCAATAAAATATGAAAAACAGCCAAAAATGAAAAAAGTCTCCGAGCAAATGGTATAACACGTCGTTTTACAATATTGATCTATAAACTCGTTCATCCTGACCTTAAAACATGGCCTTTCCATCAACGAATCTACAAGCCACAGAGAGAGTTCGTTCCAAGATCCCATGACATCTGAACACGATTTTATACATTAAAAACCAAGCCAGAAGATCGTAAAGAAGTACAAAATGAGGATTTCCCGTGACATCAACCAATGTTAGTTTAAAATCCACGAGGTTGCTTTCCAGTTTATTTCAGACGCTCTAGAAAATAATATACCCGATACATTCCTATTTCTAGCCGATAGTACATGGCTGGATAGCATGACCTGTGGTTGAATGATGCTAGTTTGTCGTTCTTTTAGTCTGGCTATGTCACGGTGACCAAACCAGTGCCAAGCGGTCGTGTGATGTTTGCTCAGCGCTATTTATATGGGCATAGTTCGATGCCATTACGTATCAGCTGTTACGAGTTACTTCATAGATTTCATAACGCAAGCTTCTTTTCTTGATTGAAACGTTGTTCGATCTACGTGACATAGATGATTTATTACGCTAGTCTAAAGCGAGAAAATACTAAAAACTAGTTTTACGAAGCCAAAAAATTAGATATTAAAAATGAAAAATTATTAAAGTTGATCAAAACAAGTCTTTTGGAAAGAATTACAGTATAGAGTAAACAATGTTTAGTGAACAAAAATGATCATCTTGACAAATCGACCCGCGTAAAAGATGTTTATAATGGATTCGAAAAAAACGGTTCTGAGTCCGGAAATACGAAAATAAAAACAAGAAGTATGCTTAAACCGAGAAAAAGAGATAAAAATCAAATATGCAATCAAACGATAGAACGGAATATGATTTTTTTCTTGTAATTTGAAAATTAATGTTTGAAAAAGACACTTGTTTTGTTCTTGTTGTCGTGGCAACGAAAGTAACATGACTGTTTTTAATTTCTATGGCAACAGGTGCTACAGGTACGGCTGCCATTCGTGTTGCAGTTGATATCTTTGAATGATAATGAGAATCGTGGTAACTTGATGGTAGAAGACAGACGAGATACATGACAATGGATAGACCAGTGTTTGAGTGACAGTCGTCTAACTCTCTAGCTTACTGGTTACAATATAAAGCAAGTAAATTACTTATACGGATGAAAAAAATAATCGAGGCTAGTGGAAGAATGGAAAAGAATAAATGAATGAAAAAAAATTCCGAGTGAAAATGATAGAAAAAGTAAAAAGGTTAAGAAAAGAAAGACTGATGAAAACAAAAGCTGGAAAAAAACCCAGGACACAGGAATAATTGAAAATGAAGGGGGAAAATGAATAAAATTATAAGAATGACTACTGGGATACATTTGAAGAAATCTGAAACATCCAAATGAATGAAGAAAAGTATCAACTGAATGAACATGAATGGATAAGAATACGACGACAGCAGACTTATGAATAAAGAAAAGAAAAAGGAAAGAAAAAAAAAAAAAAAAAAAAAAAAAAAAAAAAAAAAAAAAAAAAAAAAAGACAAAAAGCGTCGGAGAACAAAGATACTACAGCTATTAGAGAAAAATAATTCTCAACTTGCAATTAGTGTAGAAAATAGCGTAGCGAATTCATTCTGCAATCAGTAAGAGACGTAGATAAAATCTCATTCCACATACGAAAAAAGTGACAAAACGAAACGAATAAAAAAAGAAGTTGCAATTATCTGGGAAAAGGAATATTTAAAATGAAATCAGCGTAGAAAATAGCGTTGAGAACACTATTTAGTCTGAGTAAAGAAGAAGTAAAAGACGTAGACAAAATCTTATCGTACAAACTGACGAAAAAAGTGACAAAACAAAGCGAATAAAAAAAGATATTACAGGAGAACAAATACT
Organism: Actinia tenebrosa; assembly: GCF_009602425.1. The sequence goes on along the minus strand of NW_022258019.1, from coordinate 46,462 downwards.
TCAAATGAAATTAAAGTAGAAAATAGCGTAGAGAATTCAGTCTGAGTAAAGAGGAAAAGAAGAAGTACAACACCAAATAGACACATTCAGTAAAACCACAGTTAAATAACTTTAAAGATTTTTATTTATAAACACTCCGTAACTGAATATAAAAGTTACATCGATTTTATAATTTCCGACTAAAAGTCTATTTTATCTAACAATTTAATATTATTATAATCTGAAAAAACTTTACGCTTTATTTTAAATCTGAATAATATCGTGAATTCCAATAACCATACTGACTAAATAACGTATAAAATTGTCTCTTTAAGTAAAGCTTTTAATTTCTTTAATTTTTTTAGTAATTTTAATTTGGTGTATTTTGATCTCTCTTTTACTCCAAATACACACAGAGTTAGTAAGGATTCAAAAATATCTCTTTAAAAATAGTAATTTCAGTGAATTTTAGCGTCGTATTTATTTCTTGTAGATACGAACGACCTCCGACTGTGTATCGATTCAAGGTTAACATATTTGAAATTCCTTAATAGAAATACGATATATTAGGATTATTATGTTTTATGTCGAGGTCAAAGAGGGCAGAAATGACTACAGACTTCATGGTTTAAGGTTGATAACTTCTTACAAAGCCCTCGTATTTTTCTCGTTTTAGCAGTAACCAAAGTTACAAGTTTATTTTGAAAGGTTTAATAATATTAAGATGTCACGCTTTTATAGTTCTTCAGCTAACCGTGACAAGAATTCGACTGTTACAAATGTCATGCAATGAAACAAAGCGTACACATTAATATGGAGTGAACAACAAATGAAGTACAATGAAAAAACGAAAACCGTGACAAAGCCCACAACCTTGAGAATAAAACTGATACAACAACAAAATCTGTAACCATCTTTGCCCTTCTTTACCCAGACTGAACACGATAGATTACGACGAGTACTGTTACTATCAATAACCGCAGAACATTACCCTAACAATAAAATGAGTTTCAAAATATGACAAAAACAGAAAACCCAGAAACGTTTTCGAGTAAAACAGCTAAATAAGCCAAATCTGTTTTACTAGATAAGGAAGAATTGCTTAAAATGTTTGATTTTTTGATTAATGATAATAATAACAATAAAAGATATTGGATTCTGAGGATTTGAGGAGTAGCATTCTTATACTATAAGTAAGCCTACAACGAAGGTATCAAAATATATACGATTCAAACATTTCAGTTCTAGAACTGATTCCCCCTTCCCCCAGCACCCACACCTCCCCCCACACCCACACGCTATTCACAATATTTAGTGGCAATTTAAATGAATGTAGGGTGGCACTTGTATTGCTTGGACTTGCTTTTTTCTCTTTGATATTCCCTAGGGAAGAGAAACAAGAGTCTTTTCCATAGTACTAGGGTCACCCTATTACTTCATGGTCTCTTAGAGTATCTCTAACTCTAATGTTACATACACCTATTTCAAAAAAGGCAGACTTTTGGATACCAAAGATTAGATTGAACTGATCTATGGGATAATTTTGATACTTTTAAGGCACAACCAAGTTAAACCAATTAAACATGTCGCGGAAAAGAAGTATTGGTCTGAAAATTATTCCTAAAGAATACATTTTATGATTGCTTCTACTTCAACGAGGTAAAACCCCGTGAAATACGACACACTATTTTGTAATGAGGTATAGCCCCCCACCCCAGGAACCCTCTTTCTAATAGTTATCCCCAAAGCACCTGTTCTTGATGACCAGCCACTAGTGTCTCCATATCCTGACTGTAGCGGTCCTGGAGTGTCGATTCTAACTGCACCATCTGTTGTCTGTAATCTGTATCCAACTCTCTCCTGAGCTGATCCAAAGAGCTCGAGAATTCCATCTCTTTTTCGTGGAATTCCTTTTCCCATTCTTGCAACTGCATTTCTTTGTTTTTCATTTCTTGCTCTAGTAGCTCCTTCTCACGAATTAAGAGTTCTTCTTTTTCCATGAGTTTCTTTTCGATCTCGCCGAGCTCGTCCTGAAACGAATTTGGTTCATACAAAACATTAATTTCATCAAACCCTGAAACAAACTGTGGGTTTATTTAAATCAGGGCACGGCTAGCTAACAGATCCAAGCGGAAATTACTTGAACATGTAAGGTATTGGGTAGGGAGAAAAACCTTCTATTCAACTGAGATATCCACAATAGGAGGAATCAAACCCGAGACCCTTGAGGTGTGGAGCGAGTGCGTTATCACTGCCTCACCCCTCACCCCCGTCGGAGTAAGCAACAGCAACACAGTAATGGGGGTAAAGAGTTAGTAGTGGGGACAATGGACAAGGGGTAGGACACAAGAGGGACGATCAACCCACTTAGTCAGTCACTACTATTGATACCCATACCTCCAATTCGTCTTTCTGTCTAATCAATTCCTTCTCAAACGAATCTTTTTGTCGTATGATTTCATTGAGTTTACTCTGTTTGAATAGTTGTTCCTGCAAAGCTGCTCTTTCTCTGTTTAGTTCTCGTTCCAATACTTCTTTTTGTCGTAGTTTTTCGGAAAGTTTTTCTCGTTCTACGCGTAGATTTTCTTCCAGCACGCTTTTTTCTTCGAGTATATCCACGTACGAGCTTCGTTCTTGCTTCTGCTGCTCCAGTTGTTGTTGAAGCTCGTCGCGTTGGTCTTGAAGTGCGAGAATCTGACGACCAAAGACGTCTTGAAGGTCGTTTGATACGGAGTCTGAGGTGGATATACGATCTTGTAACTCCTGAAACAGATTATGAGGGGTCAACTTTTAATTACAACATTAACATCAACAAAAACACCGACTCGGAATACTACCACCACTACTACAACCACCACAACCACAACCACCATCACCACTACCAAAAACAACAATATCAAGAACAGCATCTACCGGAAAGCAAAAATGCACTTGGTTTGTTGAACTTRTAAACTAGACAAGGGTGTGCTTGTAGGACCATACAATTTAAGATTACAACTATTATCAAAAAATGATAACGCTTTCTTAAATTAACTTAAAGATCAATCACCGTCATCATAGAACGATCATTGGTGACCTTGTTGTGATTAAACATCGCCTTGTACAAGATTGTGCAAATTATTCACGCGGCTTAAAGTAACAAAGAGAGACAAAGTAACCGACAACAACGCGATCAAAACTATTTATATTTCTTCTTAGCCTGCGTACCAGCTCTTTACTCATGCTGTGTTGCTTGTTTTTTCAAGCCGTACGCATGATGAAAACAACAAATTGTAATGTAATTACTGCGTTGCGGTATTTGAAGGGCTTGATGATTGGCCCACCAACACACGTGAGTAAAGTTGCTTGTTGGTTCGCAACTGTGGTTGAAGAGTCTTTTTCCTTTTTTCCTCCCTCAGCAAAAATATTATTCTAAATTCCACTTGATCATGGCACAAGRGCAATAGGTTTGTCAGCCACTGGGTGTACTGTATTCTTAATATGGCGCACATTTGCAACGGAAAAACATGAAACAAGATAGACAGAAACAGTGAAATAAATGATCTAATACCTTGATCATGACGTCTTGCTTCTTGCATGCATTCAACAACGACTCCTTCTCCCGGGAAGCCACCTCATTATTCTCCTTCAACACCGAAAGCAGATTATCCTTCTCATCTTTCAGCTCCTCCACGACTCGTTCTTTTTCCTGCAACCTTTCTTGCAATATAGACAACTCATTAATTGAGTCATAACTGTCCCTCTCCAGGGCCGACAACTGCATCTCGAGCTGTTCTTTACTGGACTCTAATGTCCGTTCACGTTGCTGTTTGTCGTGGAGATCTTTCTTCGACGATTCTCGGGCATGCTTCAGTTCCTTCTTGAGATCGTTCAGCTGTTTGTTCAATTCGACTTCAACTTTATTTTTCTCATGGATGATCTCTTCCATCTGTTGCAGCTTATTCGCCAACTCTGGCCGCTCTGATGAAGAAGGGGTTTCTTCAGAATCAGCACTAGGAGGTAGCCCCTCGACTTGGTCAGCAATAGAGGCCGCAAATAGAGGTTCTTCCTGCACAACCTGCCTTATTTTCTTTCCTATTATAGGTTCTTTAATAGSAGATCTCTCGTTATCCATGATTTTTCGAGTTTCTGTTAATATCTGCACTTCGTRTAAGAGTCGATCTTTTTCTTTTCTGACGCCCGTTAATTCTCGTTCCAACTCGTTAGCTTTCTCTTTCGTCATCAGGACCTCTTGCTCCTTTTGATTTATCTGTTGTAGAAGAAGCTGCTGACCTTCTGCTAACCTCTCCTCGCTTTCTTGCAACAGTCTCTCGTGTACACGATTTATTTCAAGTCTTTTTTCTTCTTCCATTGTTCGTAAGCGTTCGTCGAAGTCCTTCTCTCCATCCGAGCCGCTCTTTGCTTTCAGCTCCTCCAATTCTCGTTGATGTTTCTGAATTACTTCTTCCATAACTGTCACGAATTGTTGCTCCTTTTCTTCTGAAAAATCACCAAGTTCAGCTTGGTGTTTTTCGTCTAAGTTTTGTAGTTGTTCTTTCAAGGAATTGATCTGTCCTTCATATTCCTCTTTCATTATTTCTAGGCGCCGTTTCAAAAGCTCTTCATTGTCTATACCAGAGTTCTGCTGATCAACCATGTCCTTCAACTGTTTCTTCAACGTTTCATTCTCAGCATCTTTCATCTCTTTTTCTGTGGTAAGATTCTTCAGCTTTTCCATTAGCTTTTGCGTTTCTTTTTGGTGAGATTCCTGAACTTTCTTAATATCCCCTTTAGCCTTATTCTCTGTTTCAGCCTTTAGCTGGAATAGCTGTTCCTCCACATTCTTCGTGTACTCCTCGAGTTTACTTTTAAAGTCATCCATCTCTCGTGCCTGATTCTCTTGCATTGCTTCGTTGGCCGCTTCTGCTTCTTCCAGCCTTCCTTTCAATTCATTCATCGCCTCTTGGTAAGTTTGCTTCACAAGTTCCAGCTCTTGTTGGTGTTTGGCACTCTCACTACTTATCTCCAGGACGAACTTCTTCTCAAGTTCAGCTGCCTTTTCTTGCTCCTTGCGTAAACTATCTTCATGCAACGAGACTTCCGAATCATGTTCTTCTTCGAAGCTCGTCAAATTGTCATTTAGCTCAGCAATCACTTTGTCTTTTTTCATAAGTTCATTCTTTAAATCTTTAATTTCCTCAACAAGAGTAGAAACATCATTTTCCAGTGTCTCGACATGCAAAGATTTTTTCTTTTCTTCTTCGAGTTCCATGGCTAGCCTGTCTATCTCTTTGGAACTATGCTCTCGTTGGAGCTTCTCTTCTTCCTTGTGGGATTCTGTCATTTCTTTATCGCTTTCACGCTTTGCTACAAATTCCTGATACTTTGATACTTCGTCTCTGAGTTCTTCAATAACTCTTTCATTTTCTTGGCTATTTTTCTTCAACACTTCCTGCAGTTCTGTCAAAGATTTCTCCTTCTCCAGAAATCGCTCTCGAACTTGATCATAATTAACCTGAGCTTCATCTCTTTGCTTTTCCAACTCGCTGCTCAACGACTTCTGTTTCTCAAGGGAATCTTTYAGTGTATTGAATTCGCTGTCATAAATTGCTCTCAGTTGATCAACCTCTGTTTTCATTGATAGATCTCTTTCAAGGCCTTTCTCTTCAATTTGCCGCTCTAACTGCGTTTTTAAACCTTGTAGTTCTTTCATGTGTTCATTGGTTTCCTTCTGCATTTCTTCTTGATACGAACTCTGGATTCGTTCAAGTTCTTCATCATTCTTTCTCCTTATTTCTTCAAGTTGATTCTCCAAGTTCAAAGACTTCTCCTTTTCATCTTCAAACTGCACCCGCATAGTCTCAACCTCGGATATCGTAGCAATGAATTCACCTTTCATTTTCTCAAGCTCACTTTCCTTCTTCGCTAGATCTTCTTTCAAGACACTGAACTCTCCATTCAAGTTTTCCAACATGCCGTCTTTCTCTTGCAACTCTTTCATCAGTCTTGATTTTTCTTGGTTGAATTCTTCTGCAGCTTGTTTCAATTCTAAAGCGCTTTTCTCTCTTGATTCTACGAGTTGCTGGTCTAGTTCTTCAATCCTCTGTTCTTTTTTGGTTATCTGATGCTTGAGGTCGTCAATCACTGACGTCATGTCGACCACTTCGTCAGATGTTTTCTGCATGTTTTCTTGTTGCTTCTTCAGAGTGCTGTCGCTCTGTTGGAAAAAATAAGTGCGCCACAGAATTAGAATTGAGAACTAAATTGAAAAAAGAAAGCAAAGTTACTGATCCACTTGTGACCAGTCCTATTTTATCGAACCCTGAAACAGCCTCTGGGCTCAGTGACCTAAGTCAGGGCATGGCTAACTCGATGCTCAATACCCTGAAACAGTCCATGGACTGGACTGACCTAAGTCTGGGCATGGCTAACTCACAGTTCGATACCCTGAAACAGCCTTTGGGTAGACCTAAGTCAGGACACGGCTAACTCGATGCTCAATACCCTGAAACAGTCCATGGACTGGACTGACCTAAGTCTGGGCATGGCTAACTCACAGTTGGAAACCCCGAAACAGCGTATCGGCTGACCTAACTCAGATCACTGCTAATTAACTATCTACTCACTTCAGCTAACTGCTGCTGCAGCATCTTGATCTTCCCCAACATTTCTTGCCCTTCTTGTATAGTATCCTGTTTCAATCCTTCTTGTTCAGTCCTTATATTTAGCAGTTGTTCATTCAGTTTCCTTATATCGTTTTCTTTGGTTTCTACTACACTCTGGAACTCCAACAAACGGTTCTGTGCCGTTTCTAGTTGTTCTGCGAGATTTTCGGATTGCGTCTTAAAAGTGAGTAACTGGAAACAAGAACACGGTTAGTAAACAAAATCATAATGAAAAAAGGTTACAAATTTTAGATCGAGAACGAAATTCACACACCTATTTCAAAAGAGGTTGTCAGAGCCACAGGAGATGGCGCACTTCTCCCTTGGCCCTGAAAACCTTTTTTTGACTGAATAGGTGTAATTTATCATGCAGGGCCGAATCCAAGATTTTAGTTAAGGGGGGATCAAAATGCGTTTGTCCAAATTCAATTAAACTCAAGACGAAGGACTAACGTCCGAAACGTCAGTCTACTATATTTCGCACCTACGGTGATAAAATTATCTACTACGACACATTTGTTTAAACTCAAGACAGTTTGAATTAATATTGGAGGAATGAGCCGGGCGAGCGCGCACGTTTTAGCGCGAAAAGTTCCCGCCAAATTCACAGCAACTCCATTAGTATCAGTGGCGGATCCATGATTTTAAAAGGGGAACCACTTTTGGATCGGCTACTGAGAGACTACCGGGTATTATCCATAAAGGGAACCACTTCATTACATAGAGATTTCTGTTATTCCGAACCTTTTGTTGTTTGGGAGGGCGATAGGGTGCGAGGTTGGCCCATATGCTTCAATGTACAAGTTTTTTGTATATTACCTCGTTTTGCGATTCCTGTAATTTCTTCTCTCTTTCTTCATTCGCAGTCTTCAGATCGTCTAGTTCACCATCTTTACCAGCTAACTGTTCCATCACCTGTAATAGTTTATTATCTCTTTCACTCTTCACCTCCTCCATCTCCTTGTTCTTGTTATCACGATCCTGAGAAACTTCATCTAATTTGGAACTTAACTTCTCCAACTCGGCTCTAACTTCTTCGTTCTCTTTATTCAACTGCATCATCGTGTCTTGCTTTGCCTTGAGAGATGTTTTCATGTTTTCCAGAACCGAAGACTCTGACTTTGAATTGTCCTCCATTGCATCGATTTGTCTTCTTTGTTCAACTATTTCTTGTAGTAGTTCTGAGATCTTCTTTTGGTAATCATCTTCCATTATCTTTTGACTTGAACGAGTCTTCTCCAACTCTTCATCTTTCTTATTCAACTCACCTTCAAGTTCCACTACCTTGTCTTGTGCAGTATTAAGTAGTTCTTTATCATTCTTAGACAGTTCTTTTAACTGGGAGAGTTTTTCACGGAGTTCTTCTGACTCTTGGTTCAACTGGTTGACAGTCTGTTGTTTGGCTTTCAGATTTTCCCTTAGGTTCTCCATCTGAGAATTTTCCGAAAGTGAGTTGTCTTCGAGACTGGCAACAAGAGCTCTCAAAGAAACAACCTCATTTTCGAGATCATTGACTCTTTTGTTACTCAATTGCTGTGTATTACTCAGCCTTTCGACTTCAGTATTCTTCTCCTTTAACTCAGCAGACATTGCCTCAAGATTTCTATAACCTTCTTCGAGAAGTTCTTTGAGATTTGACGACTCAATAGTGGCCAATCTGGCCTTCAGGTCTTCATTTTCGTGATATAATCGATTTGACGTTTCTTCCTTGATTCTCAATTCCTCGTACAGGTCTGATGTCTTGGATGCCTCGCGTTCTAGGTCTCGTATCTGAGCACGAAGTTTGTCCAATTCCATTTCCAGATCAACAGACCTTCTATGGCTTTCCTCTAACTGAACATGAATATGAGCCGAGTTTTCTAGCTTCTCTTCAAGCTGTTCTCTTGCTGCTATCAAATTAGCTATCTCTGCTTCCTTCTGTGAAACCAAGGCGGAGAGATCGTCCAACTGTTGAAAACTTTCCTGAATTTGAGCCCTACTTTTCTGGGACTCCACCTCTTCGAGTTTATGAAGTAAACTTTGATAATTAATTTGGATTTCCACAAGAGCTTGATCCTTTACTCTCAGTTTTTGTCGCAAATCATCGTCCACTTCCAATTCATTTGAAGACAGTTTTTCTTTAAGCATCGTATTTTCTTCCAGAATCAATTCATTAAAATTCTTCAGCTCTTCCAATTCAGCTGATTTACTTTCAAGGCCTCTTTGAAGCTCAAGCGATGAGTCACTGCCTTTACTTAGACCACTAATTTGATTCTTCAGCTGTTTATTCTCTGCATCAAGATGTTCATTTAGTTTATTTAAGTCTTCCAAAGCAGCTTGTTTGACTTCTAGTACTTTTGTCAGTTGCTCGACTTTAACAGCATCTCCTTGGATTGGCTTTTTACCACTTAATTGTGCTCGTAACTCTTGATTTTCTTTATTAATGTCTGTTAATATTGCTTGTTTAGTGCGAAGATTTTCCCTGTATTCTTCTACTTGTCTTGTGAGATCTTTTATCACTGACGCGCCAGTCTCATCCTTCATCATCAGGTCTAGTTTGGACTTCAAATCAGCATTTTCTCTGCTTATTTGTTTCAGAGCACTTTTCTTGGCAGTAAGTTCTTCTTCAAGTTCTGTTGTTCTGTTTTTCAGCTCATTTCTTTCTATGTTTGCAAAGACGAGACTGTCCACACCACCATCCTGTTAATAGGGGAAAAAGAGAAGATTAAGACATCATTGAGGTTGAGCATGATGCCAAGGGTGGATACAAGGTGGTCTTTTTTCAATTATTATTAATAGTGCTAGTCAGTGTTTTCAGCATTAGCATTGCGATGTAGCATTGGAAAGAGAGGATGGCACAGTTCTCGCTTCTCACCAATGCAACCCGGGTTGGAGCCCCACTGTGCTTGGTGTCGTATGTCAGTAGAGTTGCTTGTTGGTTCTCTCCTGTGCTTCAAGGGCTTTTGCACAGGTTTCTCTTGTTATCCTTCCTCCACAAAAATCAACTTATAAAATTCTAGTTGTAATTACAGTGGACGAAGAGCCACTCTGTCTGTGCAAAGCCACTGCTAAATCCCATTTATTTTTATTATTTATTTAATCCATTTGCCAACCATCATCACAATAGTTCTTGCCAAATGCTTTGTTTTATTAGCAAACTGATCACTGACTGGCATGGTAATGACAATAGCTTATTATATACAGCAACTAGTGCTACAGTATGCCCTGCAATAACCTCTGCACTGGTCAAAGTCAGGGAATGACTAACTCACGCATTTAATAGGAATTTAGCTTTTTTAGGTTTAAAGGTAGAAGGGGGTGGCAAACCATTCCCTTGGAGTCATAAAAATAGGAATAAATTTTAACAGTGTCAGGACCAGAAAATTTCAAAGAAGATGGCTGTTACCTAGAAAGTAATGAAATACTCATTTTAAGGTTTTATCTTATAATCTAAAATATTATTATACCTCCAAAGGAGAGTGGTTAGCCACCTAGTCCATGCTTGAGTAAAGTAAAATGTAATAAGGAAGCTATAAAATGGTTTGCTAGGTGACGGCCACACCCCATGAAATTATGCCTGCAGCCCAAATGGTCTACAAATCAATAGTCCATGAGCACATAAGTCTAAACCTACTAATTGGTAAAATAAAAGGATCGTTTTGTTTTGAAATTAGGCTGAAAACATGAGTTACCCTCCACTGTATTTTGTATTTTATAACTGAGAATGAAGACTGAATTCTACTTTTGAAACCAAAGCATGTTTGAATCACTTTTGTGACCTGGAGTATACATGATGTAATATATTGTGTCATCTGCAAATTTGTTAGAATATAAGGCCCTTAAAAATATAAGCCGTCCCAGTTATAAGTCAATTAAAAAACTGAAGTGGTATAGCTGCCAAATGATAATAAGGAAATATGCACATTTTGTATAAGATAATTAAGAAAATCCCTGCTGATATACAATATTATTTTGAAATCTTCTTTTACTGACTACATCTTTTCCTTATGGTTCTTTTATTAAATGGCTAGACTCAAGAAATATCCAATTTATGATATCCTACCCAATACTAAGGTATAAACCCTACTGTAAGCAGATAATAAACAAAGTTTATGTAGCAAAGTTCTATTAGAAGGATTAGTTCTTTAGGTACTTTATTGTGGAGCCAATGTTCAACACGAAATCAAACAGATTTTAGACATGAACATGTCAAAAGTTTTGGTTCCAAAAACTGTATTACAGAAAGCAATTTAAGTGAGAATTTGAAATGCAGAGCTTGAAAATTAGATTGAAAATTGAGAGGATAATAAGGAATAGCACAGCAGGGAACAGGAACGTGTGTTGCAATGGAACATCAGCTGTTGTGGCAACAAAAGAATTTTAGACGCTTGTGTAGACACAGACATAGAGTAAATGTAAGCAAGAGGTTAATGGCTAAAAACTCTTTGTTTCAGATAGGGAATAACTGCAATCGAAATAATATTACTTTTACAAAACTTAAGAAAATTCAAAGGGAAAAGGAAGTATATTGAACATAATTTATAATTCTTAGATTGAACTTCATTCAACAGAAGGTAAACAAAAGTTTAATATAGGATAGTATTTCCTGACTTAATATTCATAGTTTACATGTACCTAATATGAAAGACAGAATTCAAAAAACTTAATCTTGACAGCCATCCACATCACAAAATACGTCTAGCTTTAATCCATAAAACAGCAGATAAAAAGTTAATGACAAAGATTTGCACTAACAATAGCCATAATTAATCAGTTTGCTGTGATCAAGCATAGCTATTAACATTCCTTGTCAATAAATCATTATATAGTTATATATATTACCTCTGAAGTGTATGACTCCTCACCACTTGTATATTCCCCACTTGCATAGCTACCTGATTGGCCTGAATGAAATCCTCCTTCATCCTATATAGGAAAGAGGGTTCATTTTAGGAACATGTCAAACTATACTATAACATGATGTTATGAGTCATCATGACAACAATATAGCATGAGTTGATAGCCAGTTGATTACAGCGTGGCTAGTAATACAATAAACTATATATTAAAATTTCACAAGAATTGAGATCATAAACTAGAGGAATATATGGCATATTTGTGATTTTTTGCTTCCTACAAAGCACTGGAATTTATATAACATTTTAAGATAACTCAGTGCATTCTGATGCGTCAGACACCGCCGTAATCCCTTAGAGATGAAATCATCAACAACCACTAAAAAATGTAATTACCATGCAACTTTGAAAAATTAAAAAAACAGAAATTTAGAGATTACAGAGGGAAACCACTAAATCATCCAAGGAACGCTAAAGGATCAAAAACAACTATCAATGAATGATTTGGCTTTCAGTGATCTCAATGACTTTGTATATAATTTTACAATCTCGATTATTTAGTCAAACAATGTAATCACAACATCGGTCGATAAGATTTAGATTAAGCATTCCCAGAAGATTTATATTCCAGAACCTCTAAGAGGTGACAGAAGCTATTTTTTCACAAAGAGAATCAAAATTGCTATAACAAAAATATGAAGTTTACAGTCACCTCGAAGTGTATTGGTGATCCGATCTCTGAGTGGATTGAAGGAGCATCATGATCTGTGTCAGTCTGGCTTATATCTTCAAGCTCTCTCTCTTTCTTCTGTGGACTAGCTTCCTGGCTAGCAGATTGAACAGGTTGTTGCTTCGAATTAGCTTCGAGTTGTTCTTGATTTGAAGCAGGTTTTGCACCTTCACTCCCACTTGTCCCGGACGCCGATCCACTACTATTACCACAGACTTTGTCCTTTCTTTTCTTCTTCTTAACGCCCTGCTTTTTCTTCTGGAACATCAGCAGCTATACATAGCAGAAAAGACGATTTTAAAGTCGCTTATCATATTTTTTATAGCAAGACCACAGAACTGTGAAGTTCATAAAGAATTCCAGCAGAACAAACTTCGCGCGCTCAGCTATGACTTTACACGTCACTACTTGAGTTCAACTCACCTTTTCTTTACCAGCTTGCAGTTTCTTCTGCCTCTCAGACTCATCATCATCCATAGCTCAAGACTCTAAGATGCCGGATTGCATAGAATCACAGCCTTGRGTCGATAAAATTAGTTTTATTCTCAATGTGAAGAATCAACCGCCATTTCATGATAATATTCAGTTRATTTGTTGTCGAGCCATGCTACTCGTGCCGATCAAGTCACGTGACTCTTTGATCGGAGATCGTTCGGGAGCGTTTCGGGTCACGTCAGGGTGTACAGGCCCGCAAATGATCCCAGGACCGCAAATGATCCCGGGACCGCAAATGATCCCCGAATAGGACCGCAAATGATCCCGGATCGCAAATGATCCCGATACTGGATCGCAAATGATCGCGCAATAATATACGGAATGGTTTGGAGTGGGGGAAACCTATAAATACTTTTACTTATGTATTTTCAACTTAGACTCAAATCGTATTTAGAATAATATGAACTTCATTTTTCATTCTGATTATAACAGAAATGAAAAAAGAGCAAATGTGTATACGGATACAGTATATGTCTKAAGTCAAAATCGAACTGTATATATCGTTGTTAACATTTGATCTATAAAACATTGGTTAAAATTCTCTCGTTATAACTTGAAAAATGAAGCATGTTTCGATTGTAAATTGGACGTATGTTTCAAGAAAAATCATTCAAAAAATTATTAGCAATTAACAAGTCAAGTGTCAGTGATCAAGTGTCAAAACAACAACAATTTGAAACGTGTTCTTTGAAATCCTCTTGAAATTATTAGAACTAAGAGCAAAACAGTCGCAAGTATTCGAACCATGTTGACACTGACAGTTCGTAGCACTGCAAGCATGTCAACAAAGGAAGCCCAAGCAATGAGATTTTTTATCATAGAAATGAAGAGATTTTAAACATGTTAAATGTATACAGATACATAATAATTTATTGCTTCGAAATATATTCACATATATACATCTGGAAAGTTGTGATRCAGCTTGCATACAACCCATATTTCATTGTTATTATCTTCCCGTTTTTTAAATGAACAAAAGAACTGTAAATCGCATTATATTTTGAAACGCAACGTTTGTCACAATAATTATCCATGTTGAGGATTCCCCCACTCCGAACCATTCCGTGTATTATTGCGCGATCATTTGCGATCCAGTATTGGAATCATTTGCGGTCCTATTCGGGGATCATTTGCGGTCCTGGGATCATTTGCGGGCCTGTACAGCACTCTTATGTTTTTTTTCTTATGAAGCCTATACACTACACTGCATAAGTTACGCCTTACTTTAGCGTCTGCATGGGTTAGAACTAGTCCCTTCTCCCTTTTGTAGTTAGCTGCGCTTTTCCCCGAAAAGTAAGATGACGGAAGAAGCGTTGAATGCAAGTTAAGCTTGTCTTTTGTTACCGTTGCTTTATTTTATTTTAGCCGGAAGACTAAGGAGGAAAAATTGATAAGGTTTGTAGCTAGCTTTATTCATTGAAAATCTTCGTTAAGTAAATGCGCTAATGTCGTGCTTCTCATTGATTGACAATCATTATTTTTATACCGATTTTTACGGTGGCGCATAAGAGGCATGCAACAAATTAAAAAAATATGAAACGAGTTAGTGCTTGTTAGACAAGCGCACTGCTCCATTTGAGAAGAGTCGTCCCACTGTACTTGACTGCAAATATAAGTTAAACGATAAAAAATTAAAAAATTAAACGATAAGCACTGGCCGCGCAGTTTGCCAATTGGGACTGAGTTCTAGTGGAGCTTAGTTTTATTTTCGACTGATTTCTCAACAAGAACGAATTCTATAATCCCCATCTTTGTAGAGGAACTTCAAGCTATCCGCCTCAGACATGTTTGTCTTGTTTATGTTTGTCCTGCCTCGGGACAGAATATGAAATACTGTCTTCGTCGTATACTAATTAGAAGAGGGTCCTGAATTAGGGGGCTCCTATATAATGCCATTCCCCAGCCCCCATTTTGGCCAAATCCCATACTCAATTCTCAATCCCATTCCCTATGCATGGAATCCCATTTTCCCAGGAAAAATCGCCAACGAACATACACACCTGGCCACAGATTACTGCCTGCAATTTTTAGTTTTCGATGATTTATCTACTAAAAAGAATTGTAATTGATTAAAAGTTGCGGGGGGAATTAAAATCTTGCAACTTTCAAATTATAGAAAGGTAAAGTATAGATAATAGTTTCAAGTCACCCATCCCGGTACTAACTTCGCTCAACCGGACTCGACTCAGTGTCATTGAAGCCCAAGTTTTTTCCACCGGGCCACGTATTCAGGTGAATCAGCATAACAATAGCCGTGAAAACAATGCATCGAATAGACTAGACTTTTTAACATTAT
>NW_022258019.1:6436-31293 GCF_009602425.1 Actinia tenebrosa | reverse complement strand
GCGGATGTCTCGGGGGTATGGCACAATGGAATCGATTTTTTAAAATGTCGACGCAGGTTCGAATCCACCGTATCCAGATGTTTTGTTTTTTTTWAAAAAAAAGCATAGTAGATAATTTTAAATTTTGAACTGATGATCTTTTTAGAAACAGCTAAGCAGTGACTTTTCCCTTTTTGCTCAAATACAGTATTACCGTTAATAGTCCCCTTCACAGTTCCCTGCGCCATCTTGAAAGGTAACCGTGCCTTTGCATTGAAGTGAGACGAACGGTGAGCTTGTAATAATAGAGACCGTTTTAATACCTTGAAAAATTATTCACATGTCTCTATCATTACAAGCTCACCGTTCGTCTCACTTCAATGCAAAGGCACGGTTACCTCTTAAGATGGTGCAGCGAACTGTGAAGGGGACTATTGGTAAGCAATCTTGATCGGAAACATCGAGTGCATTTCTCTGAATTGAACTGAATGCTACCTGGGAACAGTTTACTGACAAAAACTTTTACTTACTTGGTTTCGATTCTCGGTATTTTCTATTTATGGATATCCTTTCTGTGTATATCGCACTGTTACTATTGCATGTCTACAACAAGGGGCCAGCATTTCTCAAACTCCGCGCACGGAATCCACCTATCGTTTCTGTCCATGAACATGCCTCTTCCATTAAAACAACTGGGTGCTGTAATATTTGTGGAGAAAATTTCACAAACTGCCTGGCATTTAATCTATACCTTTCAGTCTGTAATCATGATCAATYTTTCAGTGTCACGAAGAGAGCTGTTCGTATTCTGTGCCGGGGAAAACAAACAAGACAAAACTATTTTGAAATCTATTAAGCTGAGGAGAAAGCTTGAAGTTTCCTTACAAAGCTACAATACTTTGATAAATCGATTAGAAATCCGTTTAAGTCGATAAATACTATAGTTCTAACCCATGCAGACGCTAAAGTGACGTAATATAGTGTATAGCCTCTAAGAAAAAATAAGAGTGTATTGTAGCCAAGATTTATAAACAATCAAATGAAATATATATGGGTCTTTTTGCATAAAGGTACATTACGGGCTTTGGGTTTTCGAAGTAGCAGAAGCGAGAAGATTCAAGATGAAGGCCAGCAAACCTCCCCTAGTGAATATCCGACAGCACTAAAAGTATAGAGTGTTTATCATATAACCGTGAAAAAGTAAACAAAATYGTACAAATTAGTGCAAAGTTTTGTAGGTCTATGGCCAACTGAGGTCTACCGTACTTACTTATTTGAGCAAATTTGTGCAATGTGCAATTTCTTACAAAGATTTTCACGGATATATGGTATGCTCTCTAACAAAATAGACAAAATAGTARGAAACAACAAAGTTATTATAGAAAAAGTGTTGGAAAATGTACAATATATATACACTTGAAATTTGCGATATTATAAGTATATTAATCTGCATTATTTATAATTTAATTGTGTTTACGAGCCTGTAGAYCCAACAGAATTTACGTCCAAACAAGTTTTGATATTCATGGCTGCTAGTTCAGCCACCAGATAGCGAAACACGTAAGGAAAAGCCAGTATTTGGATGTTGTCACTGGAGTTACACGACTTGCAGTACCATTTGCGGTCACCCTGTGCTGCTCCTGCTGTATGGGTGGGCTTCTCGAGAACAGAACTCAATAGACTGCCACACTTAGAACACACATGGCCCTTGGATAGCAAGATAGGAGAATTAATCAATGTTCATTAAAAAAAAATAGCGCGTTCTTTTATTTTTCGTTCGTTTGTACTTCTAAAGCACTTTTCGCATTAGCGAGAAACGATACGAGAAATTCATATCCGTACGGGAAAGCCCTTTTAATTAAGATTCTCGTTTACGGCAAACGTGAAACGTCAGTTGACCATTAAAAAATTCTTTATAATTAGTGAAAAGGAATCGAAAAAATATCCAAGTAGTAGATAAACAAAAGAATAATTGTGTTTGTCGAGAAGGCTTGCAAAAGGTAAAGTGAAATGTAGGGAAACGATGAAAACGTGGTCACGTTTGCAGTTTGCGGGAATGAAACACGGGAATCTTAATCTGCCTAATGTTACGGCATGTTGTAACGTGTGCGTGGAACGTGTAAGTCAGAATCGAATGTTTCCCACTCATAAAAACCGGCTCTAATAGTACAAAGTATGGATTTCAGTTGATTTGCGCAGAGAATTTGACAAGCACTGAGTGTCAGACCGTTAGTTTGATCATATAGATTCTCAACAAACTGGTGACACGCTTTCTGCCTCCAGTAAAACACCAAAGACAGTCACATGACACCTTGATGAGAACCAATCAGATGACACGCATAACGAAGACGTCATCATTCACTCGTGTAATATTCAAATACATTTTGTCATTTTTCACCGCTAGTATATGTTTTAAAAGCCTTTATAGAACCTGATGATTTTCATAGAAACATGTTTTTCTTTAACAGATCAAAAAAAAGCAAAGTCTAAGTAAATTCTCCCTACGTGCCGTCTTATTCAAACTGACCAATGAGCGCGCGCGATAGATTAAAAATGACGATAGCGTGTTTTGATACTCTCATCAAACATGGTTTTCAACCAATCCTAGCGCGCGTAGTATACCAATTATTTTATAATCCTAATTCAAAGGTGTTTCGTATCTTACCACGGTTCTGTCCGAGCAGTTCATTAGTCGATCCTGCAGTAAAAACGACGTCCCATGGGCAAGCAGCGCATCTCTTTCCATTTCACCAAAACGAATACCTCCTTGTTTCTTTCGACCCTGTTTAACACAAATACGGAACAATAAGCCTGAAGCGAGATGACGTTTTACCCCCGACTCTATACCATAATAGTTTTTAAAATTCTTTCATATTCAAATTTTTGATTCCTTAGAGAATACAGGAACAATAGTCATAATTAAAGAACAAAAGCAATGTGAAAAGGATTATGGTCTAGAGACGGGGGTAAAACGTCATCTCGCTTCAGGCTTATTCATCTCTAAACTTGTTTTAAGGAAGAGCGCACTTTTCCAGCAAATGCTATAAATTTGATTGACTAAAAACAACGTGAGATTGTGAAAACGGCTTTAAGTCGCGAAGTCTCAGATCAAACGTCGAACTTCACATGAGCCGAACCTAATAAGCCTTTTCATAGTTTAAGAATCGTTTCCACTGCGCATGCGATTTTATCCCGAATTTCTCACCTTCTTTTGTTTAATTAAGAACAAGAGAAGGTTTAGACAAAAGAAGGTGAGAAATTCGGGATAAAATCGCATGCGCAGTGGAATCGATTCTTAAACTATGAAAAGGCTTATTGAAACTATGGATAACGAGGCGGTCTTCTTTGATGTCATTAGGTTCGGCTCACGTGAAGTTCGAAGTTTGACAAGAGCCTAAAATAAATTTCTCGAGCGCTACTGCTGTAACCGTATCGGTCTAAACTTTCAGTTCCATCTAACAGATACAAGAGCATGTCATCTTACCTGTACTGGTTGATGAGTAAGTATATCTATAGGTCCCGTTGTTCGAACCTAAATTGAATGAAAGTAATGAAAAAATTGCTTAATATAATCGATTAGGAAACTATGGAGTTACTGAAATTGATAAAGTTTTCCATCATCAAGAAGTCGGGGGAATTCTGTTTAGTTCTTCTGTAATGTTCTCAATAACTCCTCGTAATTCTTGTCGCCATTATAAGAAAGTAAAGAGATTTAGTGTATAGCAAATATGATGTCTTGATAAGAGCGTGAACCTCGAAGACGACGGCGCTTACATGGGAAGGAAGGTACTTTCGAGGTGGTCTTGTTATTGCACACAGAAAAGATAGAGGGAGAAAGTCAGGAGTATCAGAATGACTTCTTAATCATGAAGCGGACTCCCGTTGATGAGAACCACTCATAACGATAACGCATAAAATGTCTCATCATTTTCTCCTGATAACTTTAATTATAACAATAATTATAAAAGCATTCGGATGAAGTTCACTTCAACTGACCTGGAACTTATCAGCAACCATGTGTCTGAGTCTTTGATAATACACCACACCCATGAAGATGTCTGCTTCGAACTCCCGTCCATCAATACCACTGTATAATCTCTCTGTTCCAAAGTAGTCATACCCGGCTGTAACAACAGATCACTATTCAAATATTTGGTTGATTGTATTCAGTGAGAGCGACCCTGACAACCTTACTAGACGTTGCACATTTTCTGACATTTTGGCTCCCGTCAAAATTCGCTGTGATCTGAGGTCAGGGGTAGCAATTCTTATTCTTTTAATTGACGGAAGGCAAAAATAATGATTTCTAGAAGTTGTGAAACACAGCAAAAGTATAACTGCTCTACCAAAGGTAGCCTCCTTCGCAGACGTTGTTAGGGTCGTCACGCAACGCTTCTTTCCGGTGGGGAGAGAAGCGTTGCGTGTCGACGACCCTAACAACGTCTGCGAAAGTACAAGCAGGCAGCAAATATAAAGCTTTTTTTCAAAAATTGCAGCGTCATATTTGCTAAATCTGTCTTTGCGCAGGACAAGAACATCAGGAGTATCAGATTGTTATCTTAATCAAGACTCTCATTGACGAGAGGCACTCATAACGATAACGCATAAAATGTCTCATCATTTGCTCCTGATAACATTAATTATGCCAATAATAATTGTTGGTATTCGGCACACCATTCACCGTTCTCAAAATGGCCGATAAGTGCACGAAAACGAGGTCACCCGGTCATTGGTTCAAGATAAAACATAAAAAGCACATGAAATGCGTCTATAAAAGAAAAGTATAGAAATTCACCTTTTGTTTTGAACTGAATTCGCGCTCTCCACCTTTATTTTGAATAAGCACCCTAGATGACCTCATTTTCGTGCGCTCGTCAGCCATTATGAGAACGGCGTATAGTTCTTACGTGGCATTTATCTGTGACTGTATATATTTTGGTCGAGCTTTCAACCCGATTGAACAGGTCCCCCAAACTTCGAATTAGGATTTGGAAGTTGATTTCTCTGAAGGAGTAAAAACGGACTCAACCCTCGATGCACATGAGAGAAGATGAATCTACTCAATTATAATGGTAGGTCTGAGGATTGACCACAGCGCGCTATGACAGGCAACGCATCAACAGCGCACACCATGCGGCAACTTTCCGCAACATATTTGCTGTTGCGTGACATTGTTATCGCTTTTACTGCGCGACATGACACACCGACGTTGGAGTTTTCTCTGGTTGTATTAAAAAGGTTGGCAGCGCGAGAAAAATATATCTATCGGTGAATTAAGGAAACTTACATTTGACTAACAGCTTTCCAAAATAATCGATCGCAGAATCATCTTCTGAAAACTGAAAGGGCGTGGCGTCGTACACGTGACCATTGAGACTGGCCGATTTTCCCGCCATGCTTTCAATCATCATACCTGAAGGAAACCACAAAACAACAACATCAATTTAATAACTTATGCAGTGAATGGCAACTTGAGCTTATGAAGAGAAGAATCTGTTTGATTATGAGTAACGCAAGGTAGAGGCATGTAATGCCATGACTGTGAAGGTGCTGTGACTCAGTATTGGAAAAGGAGGAACATTAATCTCTTGTATTATTATTGATTTAATGGATGCCATTTGTTCTGTACCGTGACCGCCCTATGTGACGTGACTGTGACATGACTGTGAAGGTGCTGTGATTCAGTATTGGAAACGAAGGAACATTAATCTCTTGTATTATTATTGATTTAATGGATGCCATTTGTTCTATATTGTGACGTGACTGTGACATGACTGTGAAGATGCTGTGACTCAGTATTGGAAACGGGATGTCATTTGTTCTGTACCGTGACCGTACTATGTGACGTGACTGTGACATGACTGTGAAGGTGCTGTGACTCGGTATTGGGATCGGAAGAACATTAATGCGTTTCTTACCTATTGTCATACGGGATGGAAATCCATGAGGGTTGAATATAATATCCGGTGTCATACCAGACTCTGAGAAGGGCATATTCTCCGCTGGCCATTTTTGGCTGTCGAAATAAATAAAAGCCGAGGTGCTAATTTATGGGTAGGACTATAATTCGTAAAAGGGGACCCTGAGGCAGTGGGCATGGGGGTCCTGACCACCTGGGCTAGTTTCAAACTGGTTCTTTTTCATCAAGTTTCCCTTCATGTGGATTATCTGGTCTTACCTGCATATTCCCTTTTGCCCGTGTCTACTTGAAAACTTGTCACCAATAATAGGGTTTCTCTGAAAGATCAAATTTCCTAAATCATTCAATAATCACATCTCTTCCCGCTCATCAGTAAAATAAGAGTAGGGACACCTGTCGAGTAAACTGGTTGATGATAAAATCTACGATGCACTTATCGATCATTGTGAGTGTCAGACCGTTAGTTTGATCATATAGATTCTCAACAAACTGGTGACACGCTTTCTGCCTCCGGTAAAACACCAAAGACAGTCACATGACACCTTGATGAGAACCAATCAGATGACACGCATAACGAAGACGTCATCATTCACTCAACTTATAATCAAATTCATTTTGTCGATTTTGTCAATTTTTTAATTCTTAAGGGGTCTGCGTTTCGATTGCAGATCAAGCATTGACTGGCATTTTGACCGTTCACAGCAATAAGATGAAAGACCGACATCATGTAAGGCCTTTTAGGCCAAACAAAAAAATAAGTGTGTTTCCTGTTGCATGAGAAAAATAACTGAGGTCGGTAGGTTCGTTGTTTTTTTTTACTGATACAAGAGTGGAATGAGCTTACTGGAACCCTGTGGTGCATTTGGGAATGAAAAAGATATTAGGGTCGGCAAACACCGGCCAGAAAATTAGGGTCGGTCGCGCAACAGGAAACACTCTTTTTTTTTGTTTGGCCTTATTATCATTTTGAGCTGCACATTGTTGCAATAGTTCCTTCGTCACTCAAATAATACTCTTAGAAAAAAAAAGAAATTATCATGGAATTTGAAATTTGCATTAAATTCTGAGGATTGAATGAACAATATGAATAAGACTTTCAGGACAAAAAAAACAACAAGGACAAAACAACTTTCATTTCTAACTTCCCCTGATGAGATGCTGTTACTCTCATTATCATAATGAAAGTAAAACTTTGAAAACTTATGATGCATCACTAAAAACGAGAAAAGTTTTATCATTTAACCATATAAACTTCACGTCCGTAGAATCTATACTAGAAGTACTAAATCTGAGGTTATGGGCACTAAAACGTTTGTGCTATAAAGTTTAGGCTTTGTGCTAGAAATANAAAAAAAAAAACACCAGGGCAAAGCTAAGAATTACATGCTTATTTTATTCAATGGATCTGTTGCTTCCTTTCCTCAGCACAAAACTTTAGAAATATTGTTTAAAAAAGTAACTGATATCATCTCTTTGAGCATAGATTCAACAGTGCAGATTAATGAATTGTTAACAAAAATAGATCTGGCTATGACAGTTAACAATAATGGAATAAAAACTCAAAAGTGTCACAGAACAAATAACTGGACTAACACAGTACGTATGTCGAGAAAACCAGATCGTTCGGTTTTAAAATATTCTCTAAGGGTTTTCTTCTCGTCAAATATTTTTTTAAAAACGATAACTGGATTCAAAACCTGCCGCAACGAGCACATAATGGCATTCCAGGGTAGAACGCGGGCTCCATGGAATCGCCAAAGCAAAAGCTTGCACCACTTGAGCTTGAGAAGGAAACAYCCATCTGCTTTGGCATGGTATGCCAGCCACAACAAGAAGTGTATCTTAACTCCTTAAAGCCAGTTAATACAAATGCTCCTTCTACTATCGCCGTAAAAAAGTTTTGGATCTGGGAACTCTCTTCCAATCCATAGCGACACCAGCGAGCGAAATGTTCGCAGTTCTTTGTAAACACGTTGTATCCCTTCAATTCAATTTTGGAGTGAGCTCTTGTGATAATTTCGCCAACTGGTAGGGGAGCTTTGCCCTTGTAGTCACCCCTCTCAACTTGAATTGTATCTGTCTCTTTGGCAAAGTCGCAGAATTTTACCTTTTTGATTTGGACGGACTTCGCACTTGAGCAAATACAACGACATGGATCACTACTTTGTAAGTCTTCAGCCAGGGAAGTAACGTGGACGATGTAGCCATTTTCAACAACAACGGCGTAATGATCGTACAAAATACCGAATCGTGTGAATTTCAACAAGTCACCCGGCGAGCCTGGGCAAGCAAGTTTGCTATTCGACATATTTTAGGATAAGTAAAGTGAAAATTAAGTGTTCCTCTCCTTCTAAAACCGACTCAATAAAGAGAGGCTTCTGGGAATTTACGGATGAACGAACTCTATCAGGTCAGAAAAGGTCTACAAACTATCCACATATGTCGAAAACCTCTTTGTGCTGACGTAAAAACATAGAAAGTACCTCTTTAAACTTGTTTTCCAAACCCTTACCGCAGCTCTTTTGTTACTCGGTCTTCCATGACAATTTTTTTTCCAATAGCGTTTCTGAGAATTTCATAGTTCAACGATTAAGGTCTGCGAAAGGTTTTCGGCCAAAACATACGAAACGCGAAACTAAACTGATTTTAGCTAAGAAAGGCGCCCTTATAGTATTAATGATTCCCATTATAGAATAACGATGTGTGTGATAACATAAAAACGTGAATGGCAGTGTTGATCATGGAAATTATAGAAATAGGACCTTGGACAATTATCATCACAAGTAATTCATACTCAAGGGATTGGTACTACTTGTACAGTAAGTGACTCGCCTATATTTTCTCTCTGTTCTCTCTTGAATGTCCAGCCGTATTGTCCTTATAACTGCGTGAATAAAAACGATATCTCACCTGTATTCGCAACTTTATACACACTTTGGTCAACGGTTTATCGCCCATTTCGTTGCCGAGAATTTTAACCTAGTGAGAAGTAATAAATAATTAATATTTTAGTTTGTGCATAAAAAAGTACACCTTTGTGTGTTAGCAGCCCTCCTTCTAGCTGCCACCAAGGGATCGGGCTAAATTAGAGTGGGAGGACTGGTGCATTTTTGCATTTGATCTGCATATTTTTCTGCTCTATAAACATTGTCGGACCCTTATAATATAGTAACTCCCTCAAAGGCTTGCAAAAATGTTTGTGACCTTCCATTTCAGTTTGCATGGAATATAATGACCCCCCCCCCCCCCCCCCTCCCCCCCCCCCCCCCCCCCCCCCCAATTTGCACCAGCCCTGTCACCTCTCGTTAATGAACAGTCCCTAACCACAATGAAAAGCCAGCCCGAGAAATGTTCTGTAGATCAGGGTGTAACTTGACTTATATATTAGCATGGATCACACATCTAAACAAAATCCTTAGCACGATTTTGACGATCCTTGCTGTATGACGCTCCTTTAGCGGAAGAATGTCACCCTCCATTTTAACTTAGTTGTCCAAATTTTCAAGACCTTTTTCAAGAATGTCAGTTAAATTTTGCCAAATGTGAGTAGAGTTGTTTGTTGTTAAATATATCACTTACGTCATCGATAATACAAGGTTCCAAATTAGTGTACTTCTTGATGGTAGCTTCACCAGTGGTATTGTCGATGTAGCTAATCAATAGACAAAGAAATAAACTTAAGCTGTGCTCTACTTCCACAAACCCTATGACTAGATAGTTGATAGATAGATAATTTGTAACACCGTATGGTATGTAAAAATGAAACTGACGTTTCGGACGTTAGTCCTTCATCGGAGTAAACGAGAGATGGATGTGGAAATGTGTTTATATAGTGAGCGTGGATGATAAATAACCAATGAGAGATAAGTATAAGGGAAAACAAAATGAAACAAGAGGATCGAAAGTAACAATAGACTAATCAAACGAGAAGCGTTCGTTCATGCCAAGGGGATTAAGCGTGCCCAAGGTGTGAATTAGCCTCATTTCTTTAGTTTTGCGGCAATCGTTACCGCCTTTAATTAGGGATAAGCCGAATACAACAAAATCAGAAATGGAATGGTCGGTAGAATTAAAATGACGGGACACTGGTTTGGAAGAGTCGTTTTTCCGAATATCATTGAGGTGATCGAACGCTTCTCGTTTAATTAGTCTATTGTTATTTTCGATCCTCTTGTTTCCCCTTATACTTATCTCTCATTGGTTATTTATCATCCACGCTCACTATATAAACACATTTCCACATCCATCTCTCGTTTACTCCGATGAAGGACTAACGTCCGAAACGTCAGTTTCATTTTTACATACCATACGGTGTTACAAATTATCTATCTATCAACTGTTTTACTGAAAACACCGACGCAGTTTACACTAGTTTTCACTAGTTTTCCACCCTATGACTAGATATATAGGAAATGCTAAAAAGCAGGTAAAAGGGTGGCGTAGGGGTAAAATGTTTGCCTTTCACCAATGTGAGTCCCATAGGCCTCTGAGTTCAATAAACAGGATGCATTGTGGTCTAGATTCGTTACAAACAACACCATATAAGGCATGATGTTTGTACCGAAGCTAGACCACAATGCACCATGTTCGCTATCTCAAAAAAGGTCTATGGGTTGGGTCGTGTGTTTGATTCCTGTGGGCGCTATTTCGCAATCAGTCTTCGAGCCCAAATATGCCACGAGGAAATAGCCTGTGAGGCCGAAGGCCAATATGTATGAATGCAAACAAGTTTGAAATTAAAGTTGAATTGAATATTTTGGTTTTTTAAAGCCAGTACTTTTCACTACTAGTAGGATATAATTTATAGCCTAGTAGTAGCTCATCCAATCAGAACACAGCATCAATGATAGGCCACTGAATATCGTGAATAACGTTTGTTTAATGTGTTGTTCTCTCCCTTGCCACAAGGGTTTTTCTCTGGGTTCGCTGGTTTCCATCCCTTTGTAAGCGCAATTATGAGTTGAGAGTGGTGTGCTTAAAACATTTAATGTAGTGGTAGTGAGTGTGCAGTGTGTCGCGTATACTTTAACCTTAGCCTCTGGCGAGGAAGACTGGGCATAATCTTYCTAACCAACTACAGCAATGCAAGCAATCAATGAATTAATTAATCGCACTCCTTTGAACCAATCAGATTGCAGAATTTGGTAGTGATTACAAAAAGGATGTGATTAACTCATAAATTGAACTAAACTTAATAACTCATTTATAAGATTAATTTAAAGTTTAATGTAGCTAAGGGATAATAGCTATTTAAGACTGTTGGTTGCTCTTTGAGCATTAATCGTGGTACCTGTAGAAAGGGTCTCCATTTTCTAGCTTTGATCCTATTGGTGGAAGTCCATCCGAGTCCAATCTTCCTTCTGTACGAGCATCATTTGGAAGACAGCCTGGTAAAAAGATTTTTAAAAGTTATTTACAGTAGTAAAAAATCTTTGTCCTTATGAATCAATATGGTCTTAATGCTAGAAGATTTTTAAATGAGCTTGCTTACCAAATTGTAAATTACTTGTTTGTTTTTCATTTTTTGGCTTAAGGTCTACAAACTGTGCTTTATAGATGGATCCGTGGGCAAAGCCTCTTTCATATGATGATTTGTTGAGTATCATTGCATCTTCCATGTCATATCCCTGTGTCCAGAAAAGAAAGAAACACATTAGTTTTATCACAGAGTGAAACGACTGTCTTGGTTAATCTAAGTCAGGGCATGGCTAACTCACAGATTGTACCCTGAAACAACTTCTGGGATGATCTAAGTCAGGGCATGCCTCAATCAAAGATCATACCCTGAAACAACCTCTGGGTTGATCATCACTATCATCACTACATTTATCCCAGAGCCCAGAGTTCCCCCCCCCCCCTCCTCCCCCCAAGCCAAAAATAGTTTCCTTAATTAGCAATCATGTTTTTTGGTCTGCCACCAGGGAGGGTTTATATAATTGAAAGTAAAAATGTTGATAAAGGAAGTAAATGATATTTTGACCCAAGGGTTGGGTGAAGTTTGACATATTCTGCTGGTACAGGGTGATGTCTAACATTTCACTGAATTTGTTTAGAGCTAACCAAATTTGATAGTAGCAAAACCAGTTTACACTACCTACCGTATAAGATATGACAGCAACTATAGCATTAGTACCAAGGGGGTAATTATCCATGCAGTATTCATCGTGAGTAGTGGGTCGAACCAGAGGACTTTGAGGAGTCTAAGAATAAGGCATTCAAGAAATATTTGAGCACATTGGGAAACTCATCAACTATAATCAGCAACTACACTTAATAACAACTACACTTTTAAAATAATAACTACACTAATAATAACTGATAATGATAATAACATTGACGACGATGACAATGAGGATGATGATGATGATAATAATAATAATAACAATGACAACTAAACTGTCATCATTAAGACATTACCTGTATTCTGTATAATTTGTTATCAGTTCTGTGTTTAAATGCTTGTACAGGAGTACCCATGGTCTGTTTACCCATCTACGATAAAACACCAATCAAGAAATAAATGCTAGACTACTAACAGCGTAAACAATAATGGACCGTTTTCTCAAGGTTGCGTGCTCATCCAAATTCAAGGAACTTGAAGGGCCACTATACCAGAACACGAGTATTTATAATCATGCATTGCTATGAACTTTTTTCCGATAACAATTCATAAAATTTATTATTCTCCTCTCTAAATATAAAACTGGSTTCTCAATTTTACTGAATTTGCGTTTTTAAGTTTTGTGGCCCRTCAAGTTGGACCAGTTGGATGCGCATGCAACCTCGAGAAAATGATCTATGGACTGCTTTTTCAAAGATACATTTGTTTGATGATGTAGATAAAAACATTTTCACCATGATTGGAAAATGTTCTTTAATTATCAGTGCATCAGTTCTACTTTATCCTCCATATGAAACCCTTCACACAACAAGACCATATGAGGGTGCAGAAGGAGGAACAAAAAGAATGAAAGGCTGTCAAAGCCTACTATACAGAGATGTTTACATCTAAGAGGAGTTCTGGATACAAACACTGTTCTCTTTAACCACAATAAACTTTTCCATCTTGGATATAATGCTTTAACATTTCAGGTGTCATTCCCTCAAGAATTCCTTTTTTGTTTGCTAATACTGCTTGAACTGAAAGAACGAGACAAGGTGGGATGGACAAAGTAGAATGTGGCTAAAGTGGTGGTACAGAGCAGAGTTGGTTGGGAAAATAGTGTGCCTGCATTATGTACTTCCTGGTGTGACAAGTGATCTGCTGGTCATTTTACTTCCCATCAAATTATGCTGTGCATTAAGCAAAGGATCTTACTTCAAGGGAATGACATTAGTTTGAAATGTGAAGCATTTATGCCCAAAGTAAGACACTCTAACTCACCTGACATTGGTACATGTTCCTTGGACTTTGGTTGAAGTCAGAGAATGGTGTCATACTGGCTACAGCACTCAGCATTGCTGTTTGTTTTATTTCCAAGTGTGTGGTAATCTATCAGTGCACAAAAATAATTAAAAAAGTACTCCTGGTTACCCATCAAGAGAATCAAGAGTGGCATAGTGGTAGTGAACTTGCCCCTGTCTCTAGGGTTCTGGTTTGATTCCTGGACTTGGCATCATATTGTTATAGAAATATAGATAAGTTATAGTGCTTGGGAATAACCTCGGAATAACGCCCGGAATAACCTTGTTCCAACCTTGCAAGGTTTGATAAGGTTTTTTTAATGGTTTTTGAACCATCAGTTTTAAAGTACCCTTCAGGAAGTATGTTAGCCTTACCCCTTGGTGTATTTCATCCTTGATAATTGCAATATCCATATAAACCTAAAATTACAGCAATTACAAAAACTCACTGTCAAAGAATGTTGCTTTTGGGAAATGGGAAGCAAAGAAAATGAAATGAACCTTCCCATGTTCATTAACTCAGGGCACTTTCCATAAATCAAACTTTATCAGTCCGAGCGGTCACTTCTTAAACTGGTTTGGGCCGCATGCAATTTATTTGAAAACTGGCTGCTTGGCCGATCATTTTGATTTAATGGAAAGTGCCCTCAGTCTGGCTAAGGTCATAAATTGGATGAGAATGACAAAACTAAATCCTGATGACTGGCAATGATGGAACCCACATATCATCCAAGAGACTAGTACACCATTTGGTAACCTTTTAACAGTCAAGTGATATATTTTAAGAAGTGGATCAGTCTCTAGATATAATATTTGCTAACTGAAAACATTATACCTGCTCAAAGGTACCGATCATTTCAACTTTTCCAGTTGCAAGATGAATCACTGGTCTCATCATTCTTGCAGGTTTGGTAAAGATGAAGAGAGCAGGATACTGACTGGCAACATTTGTCTTTGGCACCAGACATACTTCTATCAGAGGTGGCACCTAGATTAAAAATACAAGAGGATATTATAATATAGGAAAAAGAAAAAGATTACAATTTTATTTTGGAGTTTTCTAGCATGTTTGTTTTATTGGTGACTGTGTTCATCAGAATAATGGAGGCAAAAAGATGAAAAGGCAGTATATAGTGGGAAGCTATAAATGTGAGGAGCTGTGAAAACAATGGTAGTGAAAGTTATTGTTTCCATTAGTAGGATTGAGGTACATAGCATGAAGGTGCTAGTTCGTTAAGTTGGTGAAGTTGTTGGGTTGTTTGTAGAAAAAAATAACACAGCTTCTTGGAAAGAGGATATTTTTGCCAGGTTCATGAGAGTACAGTGTCTTAATTTAGTTATCATACAGACACCAGTAAAGCATACCCTTTCTTGTCCTAGGACCTTCATTACTCTCAGTTTGTTTTCCAAGGATGGTGCCAAGTCCCTGTCCACATTCCCGAGGACACGCCCATCCATCACCACAGGGTAGTAGTCTTTAGGGTCTCCCGGCAGGGGAGCGTCATGGGGAATCATTCCAAGGGTGCAAAGCAAACGATGTAAATGTGCAACAGGTGCCAGTACATTAACAATCTGGAGTTTTGAAAAAGGAATCTGAATTTTTATTCTGAACCATTTTATTGATATTGAAGTGTATATTTTGGTAAAATTATAATCAGTATTTAAGGTAAAATTGAGATAACTGGGATAGCTAAGCCAGGGGGAACCCTGTAAACAACCCTCAAAGCAGAACAGTGAAATGAGGCATTACTCAGAAAAGCCTAAGCTAGAGGCTTATGGGGGCCGAGGTCTTAGCATGTATTATCATAAAACTGGGTCACCACTTCTGTAACGTATACAAGCCAAGATTTGGTCCACTAGCTACATTTCACGAACCAAAAGGTAGGTAATCTAAGCTTCTTCCAAAGACAAATAACTAATAGAATAAATTCAGTGATCACCTCACATGCCGCAGCAAGATGGTTCAGTAATCCACAAGGTGCACCATCAGGTGTATGGACTGGACACAGGAAACCTGGAAAATAATGTAAAGTCATCAATATTTACAAACCAGTAAGTACTTCATCAGAAAAAAATAACAGAAGACCATGAATATTCTTTTTATAGAAGTAAAGGTCATTGCTACCATCTATAAATTTTAAATTGCTTCACATTASGAAAATGGAAAGTCAATTGATTTAAAAAGAAATGTGTCAGAGGTAGTAGGAGACGAGAAGTAATTGCTTAACTGTTATACATGTACCATGTCTTCTGAAATGTTGAATTGGAATGACATTCCAGTGCTTTTTAATTTATTAAATAATCCATGTGGTATGAATTTGCTAACATAATGAACTAACCCCATGCCTCAGGTAGTAATTTTCTGACAGACGTTGTCCTCATCTGGGAGAAAAAAGCTCCTCTGTGCACACAACGGAAATGCGAAATGAAACGAAACACGTTTAACCTGTCTGCCACTACAGTAAAGCCTGAAACCTGCAAAAAATATACATATATATAGTAAATTAAATATTATTATTTGATTAGATTAAGGTGGCTTGATGGAAACAAATAGCCTGTCTTAGGTGCATCATTAAATTTGATTCTCATGCGATTGCTCTGAAACTTTCAAAGATGGTCACATATTCAATATAAAAATCAGTGTAAGGAACACCTCTGTYCATATATATCAGAAGAAGTTTGTTAAAAGAGTATCTCACCTGGAGTAATGCAAGCCCAGATCTAGATATGAGATTCCCTGTAGCCATTAGATATTCCATTTGATGAGTGATGTTACTTGAGTGAGCAATAGCAGCTAAAACAGAAGCTGGTAAATGAAGAGAGAAAAACACATCATCGACCAGTTCATATTTACTAACTAAAGACATGCTTCTTAATCTTTTAAACTTTCATTCACCATATGAAAACTGGAAAAAATAATGTCCACTGAAAACAAGAATTATAATTAAATCTAATGAGCCTTACCAGAGTTCACAACAAACTGTCTGGGTTTTACTTTTGATGCTTTGGTGAGGTTCGATGCAACTATTTGTAGCCACTGTTCTAACTTCTCCTACACAATGATGAAAATGTGTAGAAACAAAATCTTTAATATTAATTTCAGTTTTAAAAGCAAGAAGGAGGCAGTGAGACAAGAAGGCAGATAGACAAGCAAAAAAAGAGTATGTGACAAAAATGGAAAAGAATAAATGAAAGAATCATTGTTGGCATACTGGTGCATTTGTTTGTCACTTCTGGGATCTTGGATTTAAATCCTTGACTTGGCATCATCAAATATAAAGGCTGGTTTAGACGGTACGATTTCCGTCTAAAACTATCGTATACRACACGCTTGCGCCATCCAACAACTGGAGTCGTGGTGTGTAAATCAGGCCTGCAACTTGCCTACGACAGACGCGAGCGTGTTGTATACGATTGTTGTAGACGAAAATCACACGGTCTAAATCGGCCTTAAACAGGGTTTGTTGGCTCTTGATTTAAGTCTTTTCCATGGTCTTTTTTGATGTTGTCATCATCCTCACTAAAACCCATGCATAAGCCATGCGTGTCTTGTCTTATGTCAGCCCAGAGTTTGTTCTAAATTGGTTATTGGAGCAGAGACAAAGGAAAAATAAAGAGACAATAACAGCAGGGAAGGAAACATTAGCTACCTTCAAGACCATAAGATACAAGTGTCCGCCCAGAAGAACCTCTTGCATCATGGGACTGTCTGCAGATTCAGGCGCACATTTTCCCAAGGCCAAGGAATAGAGCTTCCGTGTCATGAAACTGCATCATTTAGATAAATGAAAAATCTCAGTTATTTATAGCTCACTGACTAGAGGACATTAGATAAATTAGTAGAATAATCAATGGAAGATGGTTAGTGAGGTCCATTCACTTAAGGCTAGACACCCCATTCTTTGCAGTACTGCTTGTGAAGGGGGAAATTGTACTGTATTTTCACCACTGTGACGTTGTACAGGTCGTGCCACACTAAGGTAACATCTCATGTCTGTGCTATAATATTTACTAGACACCCTGTTCTTTGCAATGCTAATATCTTACGTAAGCATGTTGAATTTATCCAAGTTTGCTTCTAGATGGACACATACACATTGCCTATGAAATTAAAAAAAAAAAAAAAAATTAGGAACAATACATAGGTATTCACAAAGTTAAATTACAAGAACAAATGTTTTGTACACTCAACTGTATAAGAAATTGAGCAACAGCCTCATCTGAATACCATTCTGGAAGTCTCATCTTCACTCTAAACTTCTCACCTAAAAAGCAAGAACATTCTGCCTTATTTAACATGTTGTTCAGATCATGAGGCCATTGTTTGTAAAGGCAAAAGCAAACCACAAGCTAGCATTGAGGTTTCCATGGCACTAGTAGAGCGGACATGATGTATGGGACTAGATGGAGAGTGCATGATGTCTGTAAACCTGTAATACTAGCATTGAGGTTTCCATGGCACTAGTAGAGCGGACATGATGTATGGGACTAGATGGGGAGTGCATGATGTTTGTAAACCTGTAATGCTAGCAATGAGGTTTCCATGGCACTAGTAGAGCGGACATGATGGATGGGGCTAGATGGGGAGTGCATGATGTCTGTAAACCTGTAATGCTAGCAATGAGGTTTCCATGGCACTAGTAGAGCAGACATGATGTATGGGCTAGATGGAGAGTGCATGATGTCTGTAAACCTGTAATACTAGCATTGAGGTTTCCATGGCACTAGTAGAGCAGACATGATGTATGGGACTAGATGGGGAGTGCATGATGTCTGTAAACCTGTAATGCTAGCACTAGTGATCTAGCAAACCAGGCAAAGCTGCCAAATGGCAAACAAAGGTAAAGGAAACATAATAATCAAATTAATGGGTACTTACTTCATGTAGAGGACAAAGTCAAAGGACAATGTCCTCTATTGTGTCCTTGACACAAAGGTATATCCCAAATTAACATTAGGTTCTTTACATAACTCAATTCAACTCTGTTTTTACCTATGTATTCCAAAACTTTTCTCTGATTAGTTGCTCCTTCCTCTTGTGCAGTTCTTAACATTGTTGCAACACAACTGTTTCAAAAAATGACAAATAAAAAAATATCTTCAAGAGCACCAACCTAAAACCCATTTGGCCAGAAAAGTGCTGATTTTGGCCAGACATTTTCCATTGCCCAGTCGTTTATATTTTGCCACGAATTTAGAAACTCATTTTTTCTCATCATTTATACACTTGAAAAATTCAATTCTTTATTCATATAACTTAGTATCCCAAATTGCTCTCTTCCAACTTACTCTTTCAGGAAAGTATTGTCTTCCTCTCCTCTGATCAGTTCTTTGTAAATGTGTTGGTCAGTTGTGTTTACAAGTGCCTGCAAGGAAGAAAATAACAGACATAAAGTGAATGAATGAAAGACTGTTGCAAATCGAAAAAACAAAAATACAAAGGAATTGTAATGCACTATGGTCTAAAAACATAGTATGAACTAACCTTTAAGATAAATACAACGGGAACATAAAATAATTCTTTTTGAAATCCAAATGCCATTGTTACACTTCCATCAGAAAGATAGTGTAGAACCATATTCTGAAACGGGTAAACAAATTTTCTTTGTATCACTGGGCTTCCTGTGTCAGTCAGGGCACCACAGGAACCCCCCAAAGGAAGAATTCCTTTTATCTCAGTTCAACATGATGGAAATGACACCACCCCTCTATAGTTCTACTTACAACAGCAGTTTCATCTTTTCTCACTGAACGCATCTGAATACCATACTCTGTGTACAGTGGACCTCTGTTTTTCCACGTAGACCTTACAAGTGCCAGAGGCTGGAGAGAAATGAAAGATTTTAATTACACAGCAGCAAATTTCCATTATTTAACAAAACAACACTCGTAAAACTTTCTATGTTACTGGCAGCTGCAAGTCAAGTCCAAGTTCTTTATTTATACACATATAAATATTTCTAATTATAGTGAAATGCACTTCACAGTAATGTCATGTTATTATGAGATAAATAATTAAATAAAGATTGTGCAGGGTGTGAACCAGAATTTAAGATATGCATGTCTTACAAGACAGTGTGTTATCAAAACAAGTAAAACCACTTACATAATTCCTTCTGGGCAAAATTAACATTCTTATAATCTTTTCAATTCCATTTATAATAAAGTATCCACCAGCTTCCTATTAAAGAAGAAAACAACTCAAGTTTAGTATTTTAGAAAGATAATGAAGATCAATGAGGTATCACTAAAACTTCCATCAAATTTATTGATGCATACCTCTGCTTCTTCATGGTGTCGTACCAATTCTTCTGGGGAAAGTCTGGCCAAGGAACAATTATCAGACTACRAAACAAAAACAGGTTTAATTCAAAATTAATTTCAAACAGTACATGTATACCAGCAATTCTCCCAAGGGGGAGGGGTATAAATCATAGGTCTTTGACCTGAGTTAACTATTTCCTGGGTATTGTGACAAAAGCAATTAAATACAGTGGAGTGCCGATCTCAAAATTCTCCTTATCTTAAGCTTGAGACCACATCCCATGGATTTGTTGCATCACTACAATTTTACCCTGGATATCTTAAACCCCTATTTTTTCAAACCTTTTCCCCGGCCCTGGGAAGCTCAAGATAACAGGACACCAAGTTTCTAGTTTAATATGAAAATTAGAGGATACAATGTACATTTACAAATCAACACCACCCTGTAAAATTGTAAATAACTAATCCACACTCTACCTGCACCTCTTTAAATTTCCAGTCTTCTTTGAAAAAGGTGTTGTGTATTTATGAATAAATAGCTCATAATGACATTAAAATAATGTTGTTAAAGGTACAAAAGTAATTCTATACCTTGACCATCATTGGTACATAAGCTATAACCTTGGTTACACTTCCTTGTGGTTCATTATCTACCTTCCATTGTACTGTCACCTGGATTTTGGATTTATAACTTGAGCCGCTTTCACGGCACTACAGAAAAATAAGAATACAAATGTAATATGACAGATTTCTTCCAGCAAAAAGTAGTTATAATTTCATTTATTAACGAGAATCAATAATTCAAATGATTGTAAGACTTCCAGTAATAACACAGGTAACCACCCTAAATGGTCAAAATCTTTGTACATGTATTGAATATCTTCTTACCTCTGTTGGGAAAATTTTCATCTGAGATGAATACACATTGGTGTCTGAAATAGTTGGCACACCTATACTTGCATCCTGCATTCAAAAATACATAACTCATGATTAATAACATCATCATCAATATAAAATCATGTTAAAGTTAAAAATTAATGATGGCAATTGAACTGAGTGGAGTGCAATTTGGACCAAAATCATACGCGTGATTACAAAATTGCACGACCCCATAGCGGAAGTGCAATTTGTTAATCACAAGTATGATTTTGGTCCAAAATTGTACAACACGAAGTTCAGTTACCACTTAATCATATCCTTTTTGTAATCATACACAAGAAAAAGACATAATAAAGAGTGCAGAATAATCAATTTAATGTAGAAGAAGAAGTAAATCAATCAGGTTTTTCCTGGTATAAAATAAACGATTTATCAGTAAATCATTTAATACTCATAAATATGCTTATCATTATCTTCTCTGATTGGCTGAATATAAGAATTCTTTTCTGTGATTGGTTCTTTCAAAAAGATGCAATTAAGAGCTCCTAAGGATGCAATTTGGGAATTAATCGCACTCCTTTGAACCAATCAGATTGCAGGACTTGGTAGTGATTACAAAAAGGATATGATTAATTTTTTTAGCGAAACAACTTACAGTGAAATACACAGATACTCTTTGTCCTCCAGCTGTCATTAACTCACTAGGTGGTATTCCCTTTTGAATGAAATAAAAAAATAACTTTAAAAAATACTGTACACTAATCAATTACAAGGGGGTTTACATTGACTAGTGCATAACTAGAAAGCAATCGTTATTTTCTCTTTTACCTGAAACTTGTATATGCAACAGTGCTGCGAGAAAAGTTTCATGGTGGTGTTACATGGTACGATATTTTTGTGAAACTGCTATCACCCACCATGTTTACGCCGCCTGCTGGCTGAGAATGTTGTGCTCTGATTGGATTGTTCACTGAGGCATGTTAAAGAAAGTTTCAAGAGGGATGTTACACAGTGCAATTTAGTCCTAAACCTTGTTTGTGACACTACTCTTGGTTGCACGAGTAGAAAGCAGTTCTATGTACTTTTCGTGTAACTTTCTTGCAACAAACGTTTCACAAGGTTGGGGTATTACACTGTGCAATTTGTTCTGAAATATGTCTCCAATGCTGTAGGTCTTTTTAATACCCTAACCTTGTCGTCCAGTCATTAAATTTGCTTCCCTAGCTGGTGAGGGCCTCTCCCCTGATAATTACCCACACACATGGAAAATAAAAATGTCTACATCTTTTATCAAGCATTCATAATCAAAAAAAGATATCATTTTCKAATAATTACCTGCACAGCAAGTGATAATCCCTCTTCTAACATAAAATTGAAAGACTCGATGTGTGGACGAACAAGATCCTGCATGGACTGAGACCACGTGCAAAGCAAAACATTATGAAATTCTTGCAATTAGAAACACATAATCACCAAGAAAATAATACCGGCAATAGGAAATATGTATASAGATACCTTTTCTTGTTCGGCAGACAGTCGACCATAATTTTTTGATGATAATTTTTTTAAAGAAGGAAGGGGCTTCGCTGTTTCTTCTTTCTCTTCGGCGGCCATCTTGAAAATAGAAAACCACGCGAGTAAATACACAGGAAACCCAAACTTGAAAGAGAAAAGACACAGGTATCCCAATCGATAAAGGATCAGCTCTTCTTTCCCAGTCTCTTATCGTCGCAGATAGTTTTACCGCCATTTTCAATATTATGCTTTAAAATTTGATCCAACTTTTTTCACCATTTTGTAGGATTCATTCACGAAAAATTGTTCAATATGCCTCGAGAAATCATAACACTACAGGTTGGGCAATGTGGCAATCAAAGTAAGTTGTTCATTCATTGTTTTGGTGTTGTTTTTTTTCCACTTTCTCGAAGTCCTGTGAGCTAACTTCGTCTTGTTATAATTTCTTGATATTGTACAGTTGGGATGGAATTTTGGAAGCAGCTTTGCGCAGAACATGGGATTCGACCAGGTAAATCTAATTTATGGATCAACAAGTTTCTAGTGTTAATRATCATTTGGCTCTGTGTATTTAATTTTCTTAATTATGAATTTTTTTCCAGACGGCATCCTTGAAGATTTTGCTACTGATGGGACAGACAGGAAGGATGTGTTCTTTTACCAGGTCAGAAAAAACTTTTAGGTGTTTATGGGGATAATATTAAGCTAATTACTGTGACTTTGAAGGTATTTTACTTAGCATGGACAGCATATGTTGTACATTTTAGTATTATTTTGCAAAAGTGGTGATAAACTCCACTTTTTTCATCTAAATTTTTCATTTTTCATCTTATAGGCTGATGATGAGCATTACATCCCAAGGGCTGTGCTCCTTGACTTAGAACCAAGGGTACGTCATTTAGTAAAGAACATAAATTGGACATACCAATCAATGTAAAATGAAACCCAGCCAATCTGCACACATTACACTTTGAAATGATTATAATGATTATTTGAATATGGCATAGGTTATAGATGCTATCATGTCGTCACSTTTCTCTAATCTGTATAATCCTGAAAACATTTACACATCTCAACATGGTGGTGGTGCTGGAAACAACTGGGCAAGTGGTTACTCACAGGTATGCAGAGATGAGATGTGATTATTAGATAAAGTGACTTACATATAATATTATATGAAATCACTTAACAGTAAACTATTTCACAATACCCTTCACTCACATTCATTGTTATTAAAAGATGAGAAAGAGTTGATCTAGTGCATTGGAAGGTGGTAAAATATGAAAGAACTGTTTGTCTGTATACAAATTTTCTCTTTAATAGGGAAGGATCAGTAATTGGGTCACCAACATTCTTCCTTGGTGCTGATCTTGGGAATGTGTTGAATGACAGTTCGCCATCCACTTTATACTGGCATCAGAGGACCAATAGACCTCCTAAGCTCAGGTGTAATGTTTTCCCATTTCAGACCATGTGTCATTCACTATAGTATCATTTCTTTGTTTAACAGTTGCCCTTAGTTGCATACAAGAAGACATGTAAATATAGATACAATTCAAACAAAGAATCCTATTCTCAAGGGAAKGACACTTAATCTTCTCCTGAGCCGAGGAGGTTTATTGGACACATACCTGCATGTCCAGTATGTCGTACTTTTATTATCTCTTGATTTCTATATTGTGCTTCATTTTAGGGCATTGGAATAGTTGTAAGGGCTTGTTGTTACAACCGTAACTTCGGGAATAAAATCATGGAAAAAAATACTAACTAATAATATCATTGTAGGCAGAGAAACTTCATGAAGAAGTCTTTGACATAATGGACAGAGAAGCTGATGGGAGTGATAGCCTTGAGGT
Source organism: Actinia tenebrosa (assembly GCF_009602425.1). The sequence goes on along the minus strand of NW_022258019.1, from coordinate 7,476 downwards.
AAGCAAAATAATACAACAAGAATATACACTGAAAATATATAAAAGAATCATTATCTAACATCCTCAAAAATACCTGCAAATGGTTAGACCTTTGCATCTCATGGTCTTATCTCATTAGGTATTTAGTATAGGGTGCCACTATTTTATCACCAGTGATAGTCAAATGTTGTGAACTTTTTCAAACTTGCTTTTCTTTTACTTACTTTTTGATTGATATTCCTCATGATAGGGCTTTGTGATGTGTCATTCTATTGCTGGTGGAACAGGATCTGGTATGGGATCATACCTACTTGAAAAGCTAAATGACAGGTAAAATGATAAATCTGGTACCTTTCCTCTTTAAGATAAAAACATATACAGTATGATACTCTAGTTTTGAGTTCTCTGTTGCTCAGGGCTACCCTCGATTTTGTGCACAATATTTTATGTGTTCCAGTGGAGGTCTGTGAAACTTCAAAGTGTTTGTATCTTTGAAGTTGTGCATTCTTTACTTTATTGTTTTTATTCGTTAATATTTAGACACTGATATGAGGCTAACCCTGAGTAATTGAGTTTGTGATTATGGAACACAGCAGTAATTTGGAACTAGAAAATGGTCTATTTGGTTCCCTTGAATTCTCAATGTTTTTTATTGTTTTGATTCTGAGGTAGGTATTTAGTGCAGGGGAACTATGCCTTGTCCTGATAATTTTCTTTTTATATTTTATACAGATACCCTAAGAAGCTGATTCAAACATACTCTGTTTTTCCACAACAGGTATGAAGTATTAATATATGGAAATACTTTAATATGTTGCCAGTGCAGTGGATTTCACAAAAAAAAGAATGCACAAAAATTATATAATAGCAGTAATTAGTAAACATAGTATGTCCCAAGACCAGTCATTAGCAAAGTACCATTTTCTCAAAAATGTTTTTTCATCACATTTTAGGAAGATATCAGTGATGTCGTCGTTCAACCATATAATTCCATCTTGACACTCAAGAGACTGACACAGAATGCTGATTGTGTGGTAAGCACTGTAAACTTTATCTGTAGG
>NW_022258018.1:40154-54922 GCF_009602425.1 Actinia tenebrosa | reverse complement strand
TACTACTACTACTACTACTACTACTACTACTACTACTACTACTACTACTACTACTACTACTACTACTACTACTACTACTACTACTACTACTACTACTATTTTACCTCTTGGACGCATTCTGTACCAGTTCCATAGTCTTTTTGAGGTAAGGCAGTGCAACATGAATAACCTCGGTCCCAGGAATATTGTGAGGCGCAAACATCTGATTTAAGTGCTTACTCCAATTGAACTAGAAAAGAAAAAAAATGGTTCTTTAAATCCTCCTTCTGACGACGTTTTTCTCTCGATTGGGTTTTTAGGGTTTTACAGGTCTCTCTCTCTGTCCCACAGTTGGTTGACATGGCCAGGATCACACGTACACAGTGCAAGCTTTGGCAAACGTTGGATTGGCAGGCAAAAATGAAATAGCCAGCAATTGTACAGACAAGAAGGTTCGTAAAAACGCGATTAGCAACTTGATGATAATAGCGTAAAGGTTTTGGCCAATGAAATGCGACTTTTAGTTTACCCAGATCCGCAATTTGGTACCTCTTAGGGTGTTTTGAGGCAATAGGATACCTGAGGTTAAATGATGACAGTCAGAAGGMCAGTTGTTATTCCAGATATTTATTTTCGTTTCATTATCTGACTTCTTTCATTAGTTCCCACGCCCAACTGGACAGGACTCAGGTAGCTCTTAGGGGTCCAGTCATTTCAAAACTTCCAACGAGCATTCTCTCCCTTCTATATATAGGAGTCCCCCCGGGCTTTACTCATTGATACGTGTGACATACTACGAGATCTCCCCCGTACTTTTCGCCACAGCTGCGCCATGGGTATGAGTACGGTCCTTAAGAGAAGTAGGATTGCGAGACGAAGTTGGTCGATGACTGGATATGTTTACAAATACTGTAAAGTTTGATAATTAACGTCAATACATACCTGTGGTACTTCCTGCTGTAATTGATCAAGTGTCAAAATCCTCAATGGAGTTTCATCAGGATCATTCAGATTCTAGCACATGAGTATTAACGTTATTATATTACTAAATAAATAATAAATAACTTTAATAACTCATAGCTCGCATTACTATTAAAAACTAGTATTTCTAATTAATATTCCAAAAGACCATAAAGTCATGATAATTTAATACTTAAAGATCATTAGAGTTATTGCTTATAACTCATTAAACAAAATTTAAGAAATCGTAATTTTTTGAAATGCAGTCAAAAGAGAATACAACCATCTACTAAAGTTACAGAATCAATGGAAATGAGGGCGATCTCTTGCCCCCTCTCCTCCCCCCGAAATTAATTGACAACTAAAAATGTTAAGCATACGAAGTCACAAAACTACACTAACTTCTTCAAGTTTGGCCTCAAAGTCGAGAAGCTCTTGTACTTTAATTGCGATGCTCGTGTTTCCGCCCAAAAATTTCACCACATCAGTGATGTATTTTTCAGCGGCAGTTCTCTAAAACGGAAATCAATAAATCGATAAATCAATAAATAGATCAATCAATGAAATTAATATAAATTACGTTCCAATAGTCCTATTGTCGTTGTCGTTTATATAGATCTGCCATACAATGCAACTTCGCTTCGACGTAAGTTCCAAAATGGCGACGGGAACTGTAAATAGGACTATTGCATTCTCGTACCCAGACCCTTCTCAACAAAAGATTGATTCGATTTTTCTTTATAAAGCTGAGAAGGCTTTGGGTACAAGAATAAGACTATTGCTGTTTTTTGATTGTTAGTTGTAGGTGGCGAACGCGTGTGTTCATGAATGAGAGATGTGTGAGAGGTGACTATTATTGAATGGTGAGCGTTTTCTTGGTTTTGAGCATTTGATAGACGCTGCAATAAAGTGTGACTGATTTACACAACAACAGCAAAATTAATAGTAACGGTTGTCGCCTAGTGCTATACACTAGTGGTGCTCCATGTTTAGCGTCCCAAGTGTGAGACAGCACTCTTCAGCACTACTGAATGTCTAATAATTGTTTTCGAGCCATAACTTACGTTTGGCGCCATTTGAGAATCTTCTTCTTCGTGTTCAATCTGACCGATCTGTATCAGGGAGGTAAATAATGCACATGCATTAAACATCAATCATAACGTTCAGTTATTTAGACTCGTGTACTCTTTCTTCTGCTACTCACAGTAATGGAATATGGATCAGCTCTGCTCTTTGCTTTGGTTTTCACAGAAAATAACGGCCCTCCCTCAGACTGGTAGTTCTTATGAATGAAACCAATTGTTGTATTGAAGTTCCAGTTATCCTCGTTCCAGATTCTGTCTTCTTCCACCATGCTCCAGCCTCCCAAATCATTGATCCGTTCCTTCAAAGGTTGCACACCAASATTGTCAATGGCTTTCTGGTTCATGCACGATTTGTACAAATTTAAAGGTAATTTTACAAGATCTTTATTCGCTCCGTAGATCGTTATTGTCCCTGTTTTTAAGATTTTTGTCAAAAACCTTTGTTTTTTCTGTTCTATCTCGTCTCTGATCTTGTAGGATGACAAAGGTTTACCACTTGGCAAAGTAGTGTTTTGCAGCCATCTCCCACAAGCGTACTCATAAAAGTCATCGCAAGGGTCTACAGAAGTGTTCATCGAACTTTCGATTTGTTTGGCTGCCTCAATACATTCCTTTTCATTACAAACCTTGCTAGATTTGGCGTTATTTTTGCCTGTTGTCTTGACATATCTTGGTGATCGAATCTTGTTCAAACCTTGATAAAGAGTACTCATCTTGTTCTGACTTGCTGCTACGTGGATCATGGATATCACCAGTAAGAATGCCAAGAAACGAGGACAATGGATTAACGACCATCGCTTGTTTTCTTGTTTCCCACCGCTGCCACCATTCATCATTCTTCCCATCACGAATACACTGATTGTTGCTACGTGTCTGTTATGATACTAGCTGCCGTTCTCATCAAAGAGTATTACCAGAACTGTAGGCTGTTTGATCTAGTTGTGTTTAAATAAAGTTTTTTATTATTAATTAGGTCTTTTTCTCTACCAGTAAAGCAAACGTGTCTTATCCTACCTGAATTCCATTCGAATTCATTGTAACTTTTCTTTATCTTTTAAATATTTTGTTGTTGAAAGGATTTACCTGCTGCTGTCTCCTAAAATCTAAACCGTAAAATTTGGTTGGTGTTACATGACCGCTTTTCTTCTGTTTATGGCGGCAACGTTTCTATGAAAACATGTTTCGGTTAACTAATTTATTCAATATTTTTGCTACAATATTAACCATTGCGTGACCATTAGTACAAATACTGACAAATATTTATCTCACTTGATTCAAAGCGCTTCAGGAGAAGCATCTCTCCTATATGTCTTGTTTTTTGTCATCTTTTTTATATTGTCTTTCTCTGATTGCGAAAAAAACTAACTGCTGTTGTTAGACTTGCTTAGAAGTAAATAGCCAAATAGTTTTAAAAGATCAAAATAGACAAAAAATCAAGCTTTATTATTGTTGAATATTTTTGAATTGAGATAAATGGTTTTAGTTATTTGTCATTACGTGAGCCTATCAGAAGGTTCTTACGACTACCAGTTAAAAAATAAGTACCCTATGGGTACGTGAGTCTACGGTGCACGAGGTTGTGTTTTCATTATCTAGTATTACTAGATGGTCTTTGAAGTAGAGTGATTTACCAAAACCCCGTGGGGAAAAAAAAGCGTAATATAGGAAGGAGAAGACAAAATAGAGAAAAAGGCTTGCTAATAAAGAGTAATATGTTTAAGTGTGTTTCACGGGTTTATGGAAAGCACTCCGAAATAAAATATATATCAAGTCAACGCAAATTAGAAAATGAGAACATTTAGGCTTTTTTTTAATACAACAAAATATGATGTACAACATTATTAAGATAAGGTTTAACACAACGTTTTATTTTACCAAACTGAGATGTCTTCAACATACATTTTATTGTTCTTTTTCGGCCCATAGAATTGCAGTTGACTCCAACCTATTTCAAGTCATTTGTATCGTTACAAATACAAACTTTTTTAGTTTGGCTTATTTGTAAAAAAATTCAAACAGATTAGAGTCACTGAGACTTCTGCATACCTGAAGAATCTATAAACGGTAATTGAAACGAGAAGAGTACAAATATTAAATTTAATAGTATAATTCAGTTCTTGTGCGACAAAAGAAACCAAAATAATATTCACCAAATAGTACAATTTAGTTTTGTTAATGTTTTACACATATACTGCCACATCAAGGTATTTCTTGAAATGAAAACGCCATTGAAAGCTGTTATTTACTAATAGAAAGTGAGTAAAACAATAATAAACGTCAAATACTCACAAAAAAAACAACAAAAAAAACCGCGATTTTTGTGACTGAAAGTCCGTAGCGAACGATCCGAGTAAAGCTCTATCCATGTGCTTTTCATGGTTGTTGTGTTCGAATTCGCTATGAATGCTGGGAAGTCTTACTCACTCACGGAGGTTACTACTTCATGTAAGACCTCATGAAGTGTCACACTACCATAAACATCGTCCTATTATATACAATAGTGCCACTTCATGAGGTCGTACATGATCATGAAGTAGTAACTCACGGAGGCGATAGCATAGAGTCTCGATGCCCTTTTAAGGGCACCGTAGACTCAAAAAGAATCGTCTGAAAGACAAACTTTGAAATGAAAATATTGAATTTGTCTTTCCATTATGACAGAAAACTACCTCCTTAGATCCCTCAGATCTACTGGATCTGTATTGTATTACTCTTCCACCTTGATAGATCGTTGACAGATCGACCTTGCATTTTCAACCAATAGAAAATTTTCGTTGTGTGCATGGGGAACGGGTAAGGAACGATTAATTTCTTAGAGTGTTGTCTGCAGTTTCAATTTATGTTGTTTGTTTGTGGAGACTCAACACGAATAACAGGAATGTAGAAATCAAGTACGGCTCAGCGGTAGTGCACTCGATCGCCTCTCACCTCTGGGGTCCGGCAAGTTGGATTCCTGGACTTTGGATCGCATGTAAGAATAGTTTGTAAGTCCTTTCCTTGATTCGACGCTTTTTCTCCAGGTTTTCTGGTTTTCCTCTCGCTCCCCACTGACAAAACATTACCTGCATGACAAGCCAATTTTCAATTCGATCTTTGAGTTAGCCGCCATGTCCTTACTTAGATCGGCCCAGAGCTAGCCTGTTTTAGGTTCGATCTGTAAACTAGCCATTAAATGACGTTGATAACCCCAGCGACTGATGTTTCAGTGTTGTGTTATGGTGCTTTCCTCATTGCTGTTGTTGCGTGGTTCGGTGGAGAAGAAATATGGGCTTCCTAGACAGTGATTAAAGACCGGATTCGCCCAGCTTGTTTAGTATCTGTATAAGCGAGTGACCCGAGTGGAATTGTATTCCCAGTGTCAAAACAATTTTGTTTCTTTTCTTTTCTAATCGGCACTATTTCAATTTGTTTCGTTGCAGTCTATTTTTTATTCTTCTATGATTTTTATTTAAGTAGTGTCTATAACTCAGATCACGAGATTAGTTTACAAAAATTAGCAAGTAAAGTTGTTATTGTTACTATTATTTCAAATTCCATTTATTTGTTATAGCTATTTAAAGTTTCCATTTTCAATATGTGAAGAGTATCCAGATCCAGGACTTGGGACGGCTACTAGTACAAATTTCCATCTTTGCTCCAGAGATTACACTTATGAGGGGGATTCATCGGACTGTACTTCTTACATTTGAACGCGTTGGCGAACTCACAAGAGTTGCATAACGCACCAATCACCCTGTGGCCGGAATAAAACATAAAATCAGTTTCACACGAGTACAGATAAATTTACGCAGATATCACTATAATAGTCAATTAATGTGCTGGAAAAAAAATACCGGTTAACGAATTAATGGTTTATTCATAATATGGCCCGTCGAGAAAACAGTCTTTACAGAGACATAAACAGCCGTTTTCAACAATTGTGCGAGGCGTGTCTCAGGCCTCTGATATMAACACGGTAGCCAACCAATCAGCAAACGCGTTATATTTAATCTAACCATACCCAAATTTGTCATCATAGGATCCAGCTTTAATAAAAGCTTTGTGTAGTCCATCAGGGGTTCCCTTGCGGCAATACGTCTGTCGTAAAAAGCAATTTTGTTATACATTGTTCAAATAGAATAGCTGATAATAAAGAAAGATAAAAACTTTTAACTTCATTTAAAAAAATTCAAAATAATACATGAAAAAAAATTAACCTACAGATAACCGCCATCCGCTGACCTATGCAGGCTCGCTTTTGCAGATAACTGCCTACAGACAACTATCGACCGCTGAAAAATCTCTGGCGTATTCGGGTAGCTAACCAACCAACCAACCAACCAACCAACCAACCGACCGACCGACCGACCGACCGACCGACCGACCGACCGACCTTATTCTTAAGAGAATGATACGTTGACTGAAATGGAAAACATTTACTAAAGGTAAAGAGGTCTATTGACTGTGATCAGGAGTGATTTCACTTCTTTTGCTTACCTGAGCAAACGCTGTGTAGAATAGCTGCTCATTTGTTAGATTGAGTTCCGGTAGCAGCCATGTTTTACTGGGATTTTGCTGTGCCCAATCATGATACGCCTGATAAAGATACACAAATCAGAAATCGAGAATATTAAAAAAAAAATTGAAACAACAGCATGACCGAAACCTTCCCTGTTTAGATAGCCTCCTTTTCTTTTTCTTTTTCTGGATTGCCGGCATTCGCGAGGAAAAGGAGACTGCCTCCAACTTTCAACTTTTCTTATGCGCATGCCTGAGCGTTAATGGGCAACTGACATAAGAAATAATGAGCTCATTAATAGTCATCAGTTATCGTAAAAAGATATGCTCACTAGTATTGCAGGCTCAAAAATCTTACAGCAGACTTTTTGGTTGTCATGCATGGAGGTGTTCAACTCAAAAACTCAGTTTTAATGCGTTTTTTTTCGCCCACAATCATGGACTGTGTTGGATCAAATAGTTTAACGGATCGGGACACAGAGGCTTTTCTTTTTCTCCCTAGCCTCTCCCCGGAAAAAAAAGAAAAAAAAGGGCCTCTGCAAGCAGAGTAGGCCAAAACAGTGCGGTTTATCGACTAAAATCTTGTTACATTCTTATGACCGATTTTATATTAAAAGGCTGGTAGATTCATATATCGCGTAAGAATCACGAGAAGTGAGAAATTTAAGTTATTATTTAATTTATTCATTCAAAAAGGTATATCTTTGTTTATCGTTATTTTTATACTGCTTTTACCTTGTTGGCCGCTTTTAAACCATCAGTGTCAATGTTTTCGTCCAAGTAATTATGTTTGCCGTCGACCAAAAAAAAGAAAGAGAAATTGGCCCGTGTTCATAAAGAAATCAGTTACAAAATCAGACAATTGTAGATAGATTAAATATAAGACATTACTTTAGCTGTTACTCCGAGTTTCACGCTTACACCATCATGAGACAGACTTGAATGAAGAATATATCTTACTTAAGTGGCCTACATATGGGCGGCGATATCTATATTTAGTGTAATTGTGGATAGACCCTTTCACGGTTTCCGACGCCATATTGTTTGGGGGGCAAAATTACTAAGGAGCGTAGGGGAAAGAGATACGTTTTTCGTTATATTTCCTTTCTGAGGTAAATTTTCGAGACCAAACTTTTTCTGTAGATGGATAATCTTCTGTTCAATTTTTTCCAATGCTACTAAATAGTGCAAAGTGTTGCACACTTTTAGTGTTTGTACTCTACTATGATATGATCTCTATCATGACCACTACTGGCAGAAACCCTACAAGCCCCTGGAAACGACCCTGACATATTTGCCATGTTCCAAACAAGCTGTACTGGATATACTGCGTGGCAAAACGCGGTCCCCCGGTATCAATATGCTGTAGTGATCTCTATTACCATTGATGAAATGTATCAGTATAATTTATGCTTACGTAAATGTTCCATTGTATCATAGCTCCCAGGATGCATTGCGATCTTAGAGTATGCATCATGTAGTGTAGTTCTACAAAATTGCGGATTAAAACAAAGTCGTGTTTTCCCGCTCTTTTCTTGTTACATAAGCGTCCTCAATCGAACCCAATTAATTACCATCACTGACAAGCCCCTGACATACCTGCCATCTTCCGAACAATTTGTACTGGGAGTACTGCCTGATAAAACACCGTCCCTTGATCTCAATATTCCGTAGTGATCTCCTTGACCACCCCTGACCAGTCGAGAAAGGTAGACCATTCTTGTCATATTTCCTTCCTGAAAAATATAGTATCATGGTAAGTTTTGCCGTTTACAAATGACTGCTATAAATTTATATCTGGGTTACTTGTAACATACAAATCAATACATACACTGAGATGTTACTTAGGGAGGACTGTTGGGTTTTGAGTATTTGGGAGTCATTTGGGGAAAACTCTTACCTATGAGACCAAAGGCAAGCGTGATTGATTTCCCTATATTTGCACCCATCGCGCCAAAATTAACAGCCCTGCAAAAGATACGAGTTAAAGCCGAAAAACTGCACGCATATATTTGGGACTTGTTTATAGCCTCTCAAATAGCTCAGTCCTACGATACGTTTCAGTATTGGGTGGCTTTCAAGGCAAGTCGTTTGCGAAAAGCGTTGGGTTTCAAGCAATCTTCTTTAGGGATCGCGCCAGCTATGCATTGCTTTTCACAGGATATTCACTACCTCAGTTCGTACCTTAGGTATTCACTTTCATAAAAGAAAGGTGGTCGCAGGCTGGTTAAAGGCTGGACTACAACAGATATAATAAATACATAACTGATTAGGGACAAAATAACAGAAAAAAATGTTTATGGTTTATGGAAAAGACACAATTTTAAATAAGTCAAATAAACGTAATTATCTGCTGTTCATCCATATGATGGTTCTTTTCTTGCGCAACGCTTTTCTCGAAAACAAGTCATAAAAGAGAACATTTTGAAGTGGAATGTCAGGAAGCATATATAATTAAACACTATTTTGTTATTAGATGATTATCAAAGCTGGTCGGTTAATAGGGTGTTTGGTGTTATACATAGTATATTTGATAGAACCAATTTGGCCCCACGGAGCCGTTTTGTCATTTTTATAATAGGGTGCTATTTTGGCAGCCCAGAAGTGCACCAGTTCATTAGTGCTGTTTTGGCCCAGGAATAGGCCAAAATGGTACATTGGCTTCCAAAGAGCCAATTTTTTCTATATACATTTACTGCTGTGTTGGCCCAAGGGTTAGCCAAAATTTGATGAGCTGTTATGTGCGTGTTTTCACTTCTCTTTCTTCCCCTTTAATTCCATTTGTTGCTGTTTTTCTGTTGTTTTTTTTTGTGTGTGTTTTCACTTCTCTTTTCCATAATTTTTTCCTGATTTCTCCCCATATAACCGCCATGTTTATATCGACCAGCCGATGCGCATCCATCCAATCGAATATTGAATATATTGGAACGATCCCTATCCCAACTTATAAACCTTAATAACGGTGCCTCAATTGTATTGGACTTTGAATAATCTCTTGATCAATCTCGTACCCAGATCCCTTATATCTTACTGTGCGTGGTCCACCAAATAATTGGGAATTATTTCGTTGAGCTTGCGCAGGAAGAAATACTAAGGGCCCAGGGTACGTACGAGATCTAGGCTGATTAAAGTTAGGGCACAGCTAATCTGTCGTCGAACTTTGCTGCGCCGAATCTAAAAATTTCATAGTTTGTACATGAAATTCGATAATATATTTTGAGCTTATTGATATTATTGGAAAGAGCCGGAGTTCCAAAATCGCTTTGTAGACAAGGTGATGGCCCCGTGTAGATAACCTGTCACTTATTACCTGCTGTGTATTGGAACATTGTGACTTCGTAACATACTTAAGAGTACCTACCAAGGAAGTTAGTATCATAGATGTAACGAGCCCCATCTTCACCCTCGTGAGCAAACACTGGCCACCCGCTGAGAAAATGGTTAAAAAAAATAACGTCGTATGACGCTGTAAATTTAACGAATTATGATGCGCTATTTCATTAAGAATCTGAGTTATCGAATGGTGCAATATATGTAATTGATCCATCTATCCATCTATCCATGCGTGCATGCATCCATCCAAAAAGGCATAGGAATGCAACAAAAGGCAAAGATATAAATTTAGGAACTGCCTAAAAGCGGACCTCCCAATAGGCACAGGTAGCCCAATTTAGATAAAACTGAAAGATGGAAATAAATTCGGGAAAGAAATTTTCAATTACTTTTTTAATTCGAGATGAAGATAATGTCCCCCATAATGAAAACCATACAGTGAACGCACTACATCGTTTTCTTCGACCTTACTACTGTTCCACTTAGGAATTTTGTCACATACACAACGCAGCTCCAGTTTTGTTCTTGAAAATTCTTTGAAAGATTTTTCTATGGCCGACATCTTTACGCTTTGAATTCCTGGTCAATTTTAAGCGAATGATAACTACAGATAATGCAATACAACATTAAATTCAATGAAATTTAACTTGGATGTCCATTCCAATCCAAATTTTGGATTTCATCACCCATTCCGAACTCAAAACAAACCGACTTCGTTATTTATCATTAACAGATCATATACTTACTGATCAACGGAAACAGGTTGCCTAAATTTCATCAACATTTGTAGGTGATTGAACTTAGATAAGGCTATTTTGTTTTTGAAATATTCATCTTTTTTGAGGGTGAGCTGTGAGGAGACAGAGAAGTAAAGTTATGCAATATTTATAGTTAAGAGTTCTTTCTGTGTTATTGTGAAGTAAGGAAATAATCATTACAGGCTGTACTTACAGTGTCGTATTTCTTAAATTTCTGTTTCACTCTTTCAGGGCTTGAAAGATAGTCCGGAAAGCCAATTTCGTTTCTCATGTTGTCAATCTGTAATAATATGTTGAACATTGCACTGCTAGCACCAAGTTATTTTTGATATCAAATTTACTACAACTATGCAAACTTAACTGAAAATATTTGTGTCTTAGGTCTAGGGCAAACGTCGAACTTCCCATGCACCGAACTTAATTACATCAAAGAATGCCGCCTCATTATCACCTGATATCCATTGTTTTTAATGAGTTCGGTACATGGAAAGTGTATGGTGTATGGCAGGGGTTTTACAGCGCAACGCACAAAAGTATGACCACATTTGATGTATTCGCATACTTCTATGAAAGAGCTTTTTCCTGCCAAACRAGCAGCGTGTTGATTGTTAGAATCTAGGATAATCAAAGCACATTATATCATTATATCAAATCCAGTTAAATTGACGCACTAGTTTTGCGAAGCGAGCGAGAATGAAATTGTCCAAAATTCGCTGTGAATTAGTTTGGATATAATGATTAATAATGTGCTTTGATTATCCTAGATTCTAACAGTGTATTTTTTTAAAGAGTTTTTAAGCGTTTAGCCTATTACTGCCCCGAAAATCGAACAGTGCATTTTATAGTTATGGGGTTTTTTCTACTCATCCTCAGGTACGATTTTTCTGAAATTTTCAGACTATCTTAACGTCTGGATAGAAAGTCTAGGACAGAAAAAAGTTAAAACGCCGCTTGAAAATTTGATCTAAAATTTGAAGCAAATAAAACATTGCTGTAGAAACATTACCATATTGAATGGATTGCCTGGAAGTTTTCACATATCTATTTCCAAGTACTGCGGATGAGCATTAGGAAAAATCAGCGTCAAATCTTAAGAATTCATCGAATAAATTTTTTTTTGCTGATTGTCGTTGTTAACCTCAAATATTTTCAAAAAATCACATTTTCGCCACTTTCTTCAAAACGGTTCCAAGTTTTTTCTTCAAGCTTCCTAACCAGCCGCCATAACTTAGAAGTATACAGTTTTGACTGTAGGCATTTTCGGCTACCCCAGATGCAGGTACTGAGATTGTATATTAATATAATGTGTTAAATGAATATATATATAAGCCATTTACCTTTTCATTTATTTTCTTTCTAGACTCGGCATCAACCCAGATAAGGTGGTTCACGTTTCTTTTCAAGGCTTGGCGTATTGCATTTGTCAGTTCTTCCACCTAAAGAAATAAGATCAGGCATGCAAGAAAAAAAAAAAAAAAAAAAAAAAAAAAAAAAAAAAAAAGAATGACAGACCACACGGATGCACAAGAATGAAATTAAAAAATAAAAAATAAAAAAATAAAAAAAAAAAAACCCAACAAACAAATAAAAAACCATATTAGGAGAAAGACAAATACATACTTGGCTAAAACCACTAAACCAAGCGAGTGAAAGTGTTAATGCACGAACCGATGAAAAGGTAATCCCGATGCTGGATTTAGGGGAGCCCTTGAAGAGAGCATATACAACAACATCGCATTTTATTCTACATTTTATGTAACACAGGTTTCCAATCCCTCCCAAAAACCTGCTTACCATATTTTTAATCCTTTTTATCCTTTTGCCATAAGTTGTGACGTATGCAGCTTGTATTAAATCCATAAAGGTCGACTCAGTTTCATCGACGCACTGTTCCTTGCGTTTCGCTATGGAAATGGGTACTTTTTTATTGAAGCTTGAATAAGCCACCTCCTTCTTGATCACGTGCCATACCAGGTAATTGGCTAACACACTGTAGTGGTAAACAGATGCATTAATGTTTTTTCATTTTTCTTTCTGGCGTTTTGTTTTTGTAATGGTAATGGTAATGGCGATGGTAATGGTAATGCCTACTTCTACTAGTAGTATCAAGACTGTTCAGTAATGGCAACAAGAAATGAAAACAACAATATAAAATTGAATAGATATCAATAACTTTAAGATTATCAACATTTGCATTTTTCTTAATTGAAATACATGAAAAAGGGATAGGGATCTCTTTAAAAACCGAGGAAATCTCACCACGTACAGTATTCTATGGATTTGAAGAAGGAAAATTGACGGATGCTAAAGAAGACGAGACATGAAGGGCTAATAGAAAATGACCGAATATTTTACCTCTTAGAGGCATTCTGTATCAGTTCCATAGTCTTTTTGAGGTAAGGCAGTGCAGCATGAATAATCTCGGTCCCAGTAATATTGTGAGGCGCAAACATCTGATTTAAGTGCTTACTCCAATTGAACTAGAAAAGAAAAAAGAATCCTTTAAATCCTCCCTCTAACGACGTTTACTTTGTCGGTTGGGTTTTTAGTGTTTTACAGGTCTCTCCCACAGTTGGTTGCATGGCCAGGATCACACGTACACAGTGCAACCTTTGACAAACGTTGAGTGGACATGCAAACATGAAATAGCCAGCAATTGTAAGGACAAGAAGGTTCGTAAAAACATGACTAACAACTTGATGGTAATAGCGTAAAGGTTTTGACCAATGAAATGCGACTTTTAGTTTACCCAGATCTGCAATTTTGTACCTCTTAGGGTGTCACAAATCTAAAAGGACTACCAGAGGGTATGCCAGTACCTCTTAGGGTGTTTTTGAGGCAATAAGATACCTGAGATTATATGACGACAGTTCAAATGGCAATGGTCATTAAGGATATTTATTTTCGGTTCATTATCTGACTTCTGTCACTTTGATCATTGGTACCTTTTAGAGATAAGTCATTAGTTCCCACGCCCAACTGGACATAACTGAGCATCCCCACCCTTCTATATATGAGTCCCCCCTGGTCGTTGCTATTTGCTACGTGTGACAGCCAATGAGCTCTCTCTCGTACATTTTTTCAACAGCACGCCATGGGTATAAGTAGGATCCATAGTAGGACTAGGTAGGAATAGTAGGACGAGGTTGGTGAATGACTTCGGCTATTTTTTGCAAAATACTATACAGTTTGATAATTAACGTCGATATCTACCTGTGGTACTTTCTGCTGTAATTGATCAAGTGTCAAATTCGTCATTGAACTTTCATTAGAATGCTTCAGATTCTAGAACATTGAACATTACCATGAGTTTTACCATTGTTTTATTTTTGATAAATAATAAATAAATTTAATATTTATACATATTTCATATACATATTCTCGATCGCATGCGCGCACTACTATTGAATATTAATATAATTTTAGACTTGAATACAGAGTTTCTCGAGCTGTTAAAAAATTGACCAAAAAGACTGGCGGATCGGTAAATATTCCAACGACGATCGTTTCCTCTTCGGTGGATTATTGTAAACTATTTTTACTATTAAATATTCCAAGAGCCAAAAAAAGTCACAGATCGTTTTACGATAAGGCGAAAATCAGAACTATTGCTTATGACTCAGGAAACAAAATTTAAGAAACCTTCATTTTTTGATACATGTATTGAAATGCAGTCAGTTTCTGCTTTCTGCTAGCAGAGACTACCACGTTGGCGATTCTTACCATGAATCGCTAAAGGGAGAGTCTGCTAACAGGTTACAGAACAAGGGAGACTCTGCTAGCAGGTTATATTACAGAATCAGTGGAAATGATGTCGATCCCTCGCCCCCTCCCCTCCCCTCCCCTTAGCCTCCGTTGCAGACGTCCTGCGGGGTCGGTTTGGATCCACCGAACCTCACAGGACGTCGGCAGCGGAGGCTACCCTCCCCCGAAGTTAATTGACAACTAAAAATGTTAAGCATACGTCACAAAACTACCTTTACTTCTTTAAGTTTGGCCTCAAAGTCGAGAAGCTCTTTTACTTTTGTAACGATGCTCGTGTTTCCGCCCAAAACTTTTACCAAATCAGTAATGTATTTTTCAGCGGCAGTTCTCTATATCAATAAGTCAATAAATCAATAAATCAATAAATCAATAAATCAATAAATCAATAAAT
>NW_022258018.1:9884-34929 GCF_009602425.1 Actinia tenebrosa | reverse complement strand
GACGGACCTTGACTGGAACACGTGAATATTCTGCACAAACTCGAGGCTAACCCTGTGCAAATGAGTCTGTAATCAAGAGATACAGCGGTAATTTGGAATTCGAAACGGTTCTATTAATGTGCTGGAAAAAATAATAGCCAACGAATTAATGGGTTTACTTACTAACAAATAAAACAGCTTTTTCCGTGCTCCCTTCAGTAATAAAGCAAGTAGGAAGTGATTTAAGCATGAAAGAAGTGTAAGGAGAAGCACGAGCCGTATATGCGAGTGCTTCTCACACTTCTTGAGTGCTTACGGCGCTTTCTAAGCGTCTTTCTTTTTGCGTAAATAACATAGTGTATATGTCCATACCCAAATTTGTTATCATAGGATCCATCTTCAATAAAAGCTTTGTGAAGTCCCTCAGGAGTTCCCTTGCGGCAATACGTCTGTCGTCAAAAAAAAAAAAAAAAAAAAAAAGAAGAGAGATTTCAAAATGGATATAATTAAACAAAGAAATAATACTCTTGGGAATGATATGTGGTCTGAACTGAGGCCCCGTCCACACTGTGCCGGACAATTTTGAAGTTTTATTTATTCGGTTAGGCCTACCGTCCACACTAGTCCGGACGAATCCGGAACAATTCTTCCCGAAAACGAATTTTTTCAAATACCGTCTCCAGAGTGGAACAATTTAAAAACGCCGGCTAGCCGTATTAGTGTGGACGGAGAACATTTCGTATCCRAAAATTTCGAATACCATGACGTCATGATTGTCATGGGAACATGGCGGGAAGGCTAAAAATTCACCGCAGCACCTCAATTTCAGCTTCGATGCACATGCTCACATGTGAAATGAAGCGTTTTTACCGCCTCTGATCGGACTAGTGTGGACGCGAAACATTTTATCCGTTTTCATGTGTGGATGGAAAACGTTTTTTCGGTTTCGGTGTGAAAGTTCAAATTTATTCAAATTTATCCGGCATAGTGTGGACGGGGCCTGAGAAAACATTACGTCCAAGGAAAAGAGGTGTAATGCTTGGAAAAATACGTTTACGTTTTGACTAATTCGCAAATTAGCATGAGCAAATTGTCATGTTAAATCTCCATCATATATTTAAGGTAAGTGTGTTAGTTATTGTTTTTCTTTTGGTTTTTAAAGATAATATTAGTACTGACTATATTAAAAACACCCAAGGTAAAGAGGTCTATTGACCCTGAACAGGAGTGATTTCATTTCTCGTGCTTACCTGAGCAAACGCTGTATAGAACAGCTGCTCGTTTGTTAGAGCGAGCTTTGGTAGCAACCATGTTTCCCTGGGATTTCGTTGTGCCCAATCATGATATGCCTGATAAAGATACATAAATTCAGAAAAACAAAAACAAAAAAACAAACCGACCGATCGAGCTCTTACATTGATATTTCATGTGAAATCAAAGTAAAGTGCAATTAATGGTTCCGACTTTACTCACTAAGCTACCATTGCTGTGTGCCACAAGCACATTAGCTAGAATATCTCTGAATGTTAAATTCTATACTAATTGATTAAATTAACTTGTCTCAATTGTTTACTGTGCAGAAGAAAAGAAAACTGCCTCATAATCCTTGTAGTACACAGATACCAAGAGAAAATGAACTAAGAGAAGGAATCTCTGGTATTCATGCTTATAACCATCATAGGCACCATTTGATGCTATTTTTAGAATCAAATTTGCCATAGTTTGTTTTCGTTCACGCGTATACTGCGCGCGCTCTACTCTATTTGCTTACGTTTTAGTTTGAAAAACAAAAAAACAAAAAACAAACAAAAACAAACAAAACAAAACAAACAAAAAAACACAACAAAAACAACAACAACAACAAAAAGAAAACGACAACAACAAAAATAAAATAAAATAAAATAATAAAAATAAAAAAAACGAAAAAAAAAAAACAAAACAAAAAAACATGAGAAAACAGGGTAGAGCGCGCGCAGTATGCGTGTGTAGAAAAACAAACGATCAAAAATATGATTCTAAAAATAGAAAAAAAGATTCTAAAAATAGCGTCAAAGGGGCGCGTGGATTCTTTGTCTTAGTTCATATTCTCTTGCATATAATGTTTAGTTAGGGATGGACCATTAGATAATTGATGGGGGGGGGGGGGGTTTGCAGGAATTTTGGTTGTATGATCTTTATTTTTTTGACTCAGCCTTGCACGTTATTTTTTGCCTACAGTTAGATATTTTTTTATTCTAGCAGAAGAAAAATATCTGCCTTTGATTCTGATGTTGCGTGTAAACAACTAGACAGCCATCACCATTTTCTCGTGGGAATGAGAACTTATGTTGAAAGGCTATTGTTTTCTGCTGGTTTCTGAATGGTTCCCGACTTCCCAAAGTTGGAATGTATTGTTTTTATTCTACATTTTGATTGGTTCTCGCTGTCTAAGTGGCCCCGGTTATAGTAGTTGTACTGTAATTCCATTGGGAAAATAAAGCTGATGCAACGGTGATTGGTTTGCAGGTTATTGATTCGGAACACCACATCTCCTTATGTATTTTTAAATGAGCACATTAGCTTTACACGTTGAGTTTGTATCGATTCATTAGCACAACTGATGCATGACGAAACTAACAACAATATACAAAATTAAATTAAACATCTAGAAAGACTCTTTCTGATCTCTCAAGTGGATGTTAGAGTATTGCATAAGCTTCCAGCTCAAGTTTAGGAATTATCCAAATGAAACAAAAGAAATTTGATCATTTTTGTTCAAGAGTGTAAGTCAGGGACGATTTAGCCGGGGGGATAGGGGATTGTAAGTTTAAATGATTATCATGGTAAAAGAACCTGTTGAATTATTCGTACAAGAGTAGGGGATTGTCTCCCGGTTCAACAGCCTATCCCAATCTGGAGGCATTAATAATAACTTACTAACAAATCACTCATGATTGTAAGCTGCACGGCTGCTACTAGCGCCATAATATGCAGCCCGTAAAGTCCTCCACTGGTCATGATTGTTAAGCGCATTGAGACCATGTAAAATGCGCTATATAAGAACCCCGTTATTATTATTATTATTATTATTATTATTATTATTATTATTATTATAGTCATGCGTAAAAAGAACACAGAGAACGATGAAACGGAAGACCCCAAAGGCTTTGCGGTGTTACCGTATGTGAAAGGAACTACTGAGAAGATCACTAGAATTCTTTCACGCCATAACATCAGATGTTGCATGAGACCAGAAAGAACTCTGCGGAATGTCATATCTAGACAAAAAAGACCAGGTCCCCCAGGAGAAGCAAGTTGGAGTAATTTATTCCATTCCTTGCGATGAATGTAGTATCAAATACATCGGGGAAACAAGCAGAGCTCTTGGAACTAGGTGCAAAGAACATCAGGCGGCTGTGCGTCTGAACAAGGCAGAAAGATCAGCCTTAGCCCAGCATGCACATGAAACGGGGCACTCAATCAAATGGGATAACATTTCAATCGTTAAAAAAGAACAAAGATGGAACCAAAGAAAGTGGCTGGAAGCATGTGAGATATCAAAGCAGAAGAACATTATTTTTAATAGAGACAGTGGCAGAGTTCTGCCAGCAAATTACATAAATCTTTTGTGATTTTCAATGCTCGTGCTTTCAGGTTTTTGCGCGCGATTCTTTTGCTCGCGCATATGTACAACGTTTGATCGCGTATGTTTCGTTAATATTGTAACGTATTTTAGTTCCTCTGAGGATGACAGTGTCGATCGAAAGCTAAGGAAAATATAAAATTATTTTTAWAGGTTGATGAGTCAATTTGATTTTCATAATATGACGTTAATATTATTATTTCAATTAATGAAATAATCTTAATTTTTTATTTATTAAAATAACATTAATTGATTAATCAAAATTAATCAATAATTAATTAAATTAACCAATAAAGCTGAAATTGATGTCATTAATTTTTGTGACGTGTGATCGTCCGTGTGAGTGTAGTCTTGAGAAAGACTGTCGTTGATGGTGACTATGTCATTAACTAATCTTATTTATACAGCTTCTCATTAATCAAATATAGGTAACTGTCCAATTATTTTCTTAATTGGACAAGCCTTGTTGATATAATGGGATTAACTAGGCAGCCATGTAATTAATAGGTAATTGGATTCAATGCTCCCCAATCAAGAAATAATTAGACTCGAAAAATTCCTGTGACTGCCAAATTGGACTCGGCTTACGGCCTCATCCAATTTTGTCAGTCCTCGGAATTTTCCTCGACCAATTATTTCTTAATTGGACAGCACGGAGTCCTATTACATATACTTATTGATATACATATGTTTATTAATTGTATTTATAGGCATTTTTTCATGTATTCATCCTGTGCATTCGAACCCAATAAAAGTGTATCTTTATTATTAGAGTTATTTGTATACTGCTCTTTCCTTGTTGGCCGCTTTTAAACCACCGTTTTCTATGATATTATATTCGAAAGTGTAGTTGCCGTTGACCTTATTAGAGTTATTTGTATACTGCTCTTACCTTATTGGCCGCTTTTAAACCACCGTTTTCTACGATATTATATTCGAAAGTGTAGTTGCCGTTGACCTTAAAAAAGCCAGAAAGAAAAGTCAGGGGAACGTGGTCATAGGACCCTATAGATACGACCCTGACATACCTGCCATCTTCCGAACAATTTGTACTGGGAGTACTGCCTGGCAAAACACCGTCCCTTGATCTCAATATTCCGTAGTGATCTCATTGACCACCCCTGACCAGTCGAGAAGCGTTGTCCATTCTTGTCATGTTTCCTTCCTGAAAAATATAGTATCCTTGTAGTTTTTCTTTTGCGCTGATTGGTCGAAAGCTGTGCTTTATTAGTGAAAGGAGCACAGTGCTGACGCCATCCGCGCGATGTGACCGTCATTCTTTTCGCGTAAATAATTTCAATGCCGAAATAAAATTAATAACTATGTATATAAAAAAAAACTAAAACAGTTTTTGGTGCTCCGTTAAGTAATAAACCACTTAGGAAGAGACGTAAGTACCCAAGAAGTGTGAGAAGCACTCGCTTACGGCTCGCGCTTCCTTTTACACGTCTTTCTTGCTTGCGCCACTTCCCGTGTGCTTTATTACTGAACGGAGCACGGAAAAAGCTGTTTTATTTATTAAATACAAATCAGTATCTACACTGAGATGACCCTAAGGAAAACTGTTGTATTTTGGGTAGTTGGGAGTTATTAAAGGCATGTAATCCGTGTTATTTTTTCTTCGGTGCTTGCACTCTCTGAGGATAAACTCTTACCATCGGGACCAAAGCCATAACTGATTTGTAGCCCAATTTTAGCACCAAGGGCGCCAAAATTAAATGCCCTGCAAAAGAAAAGGTCACGAGTGTAAAAAAACTGCACTCATTTATTTAGGGATTATCTAAAGCCATTCAAATAGCTCAGTTCTACAAAACGTTTCTGTATTTGGTTGCTTTCAAGGCACGATCGCTTGCGGAATTGATTGGGTATTAACCAATCTTCTTTAGGGAGCCAGCTACGCATAGCTTTTCACACTATATTCACTATCTTCTTCATACCTTAGGAATCCATTTTCATAAAAGTAAGGTGGTTCCAGGCTGGCTAACGGCTGAACTACAACAGAGGTAAAAAATACACAACTGATTACGAACAAAGTAACAGAAAAAGTGTTCAGTTTATGGAAAAGACTAAATTTTAACGTTATTAATTTAATCAAGTAAAAAAACAATTTTTGGATGAGGTTTTGATGATAGACGGATTTATCAATGTCGATGAGGTAGGTGTTATTGGCCGAAACCGTAGGCTAAATAGTCTCTTAGACCTTTACATTTTAATACCTTGGACAATTATTCACATGTCTCTAACATTGCAAGCTAATCGTTCGCTCGCTTTGATTCACGGCACGGCTAACTTTCAAGATGGCGCCTGGAACTGTGAATTTTACCTTATGTGTCTTGAAAGTTACATAAGTGACCAAGAGCAGTTTTCTTATGACTGTGCACGAACACGGTCGTGACTGTACTCTTTATCCAATTACATTCCCGGAACACGGCATTAACACGGCGCGGACTCGGTCTCACCAAGGTCACGGCAATGTCAGACCACATTGCGCGAGAATAAAATCAGCCAATTAAAATTCTAGAAAACATCACGGTCACGACACGGCTCGTTATTATAGCACTGTCATGCGAAAACTGTTGTAACATTCTTTAAGTACTCACTTAGCAAATTATAATCAACCAAATAAAAAGGCCCATCTTCACCCTCGTGAGCAAACACTGACCACCTGAGAAATGTTTAAAACACAGTGAAAAAATTGTGCGACTTCAGTAAATTTTACGAATTACGATGCGCTATTTTATTAAGAATCTGAGTTATCAAATAGTGCAATATATGCCATCCATCCATCTATCCATCCATGTGTTATTTAGCATTAATAAGCAATTTTTGGATGAGGTTGAGAATGATATCGTAAATTATCAAGACCGAGGCTGTGTTATCTGCCGAAGCCGAGGGCAAAATCCTTATAATTCAGAAATATTTCGAGAATTCTTCATAAAATATATGAAAAGTTAAGGATTCCTTAAATAATTGTTTTTGTACATAATTCTGGAAATAAATACATATAATGAATAAAAACAAAGCTACCACAGTGTGACCTTGAATGAACTTGACATGATAAATGTATTATCTGTAGGAAAACCTACAGACAATACATTTATCATGTCAAGTTCACATGATATCAGGGATTGGCTGAGGGCTCTCGACCAATCAGAATTGAGATACTTAGTATAATGTATAATAATATATCTTGTACTTGCCTATCAATGACACCAGGTTGCCTAAATTTCATCAACATTTGTTGGTGATTGAACTTTGATGTGACTATTTTGTTTTTGAAATATTCATCTTTTTTGAGGGTGAGCTGTGAGGAGACAGAGAAGTAAAGTTGTACTATTTATAGTTAAGAGATCTTTTCTGTGTGATACGATCGTGAAGTAAGGAAAAGATCATGACAAGTTGTACTTACACTATTGTATTTCTGAAATATCTGATTAACTTTGGCAGGGCTTGAAAGATAGTCAGGAAAGCCAATTTCGTTTTTCATTTTGTCAACCTGGATAAAAAAATGGATAGATAAATATACAAAGCAGATTGCGCAATAATCATCACACTCATAAGAGGCGCATTTGCCATAGCATATCCACTGCAAGCTATCCTTTTTTGGTCCACTCTACTATGGCGTTTTACATATATCATAGAAAACGAGAACCCCGAAGGAGTCCATTATTTTTCAACACGAGAAGATAAACTTCATATCTTCAAGCCAACGTGTAATTTTCTTTTTATCATATAGACAAATCCACTAAGAAAAACTACGCTAGTTTATCAAAACAGGTTCCGGAAAACATCGCAAGTGACGTCATCGATATCCTCACTAGTGAAGATATGGAAAATATGTTACTCAGGTCCCGAAAACACTCATGTCTATATGATAAATTTTATTATGTGCTTAAGCCAAGTACCTTTTCAGTCATTTTCCTTCTAGTGTCGGTATCAAGCCAGGTCAGTGAGTTTATGTTTTCTTTAATGGCTTGGCGTATATCATTTGTCAGTTGTTTTACCTAAACCAATTAGATCAAGAACATAACGAATTAAATCAGAATGACACACGACCGCACGGATGGGTGAACGAGAGAAAACCAAACGAAAATTAAAAATATATAAAAAATAAAAAATAAAAAATGAGTGAACGAATGAACGAACAAGAACAAGCTAATCCACAGTCCTGGAATTTAGAGGATTTTAAAACAGAGGCATTAACAACTTCACATTTTGTATGGAATAATATTCTTCCTAATGACTAATATGAAACACAGGTACCAAGTGTACCCCAGCTTACCATATTTTCGATCTTTTTCTTCTTCTTGCCATAAATTGTGATGTATGCAGCTTCTAATATGTCGTTAAAGTTCAATTCAGCTTCATCGAGACAATTTAGCCTGTGTTTGGCTGTAGAAATGGCTGTTTCATTAATGAAGCTTGAATATGCCCGCCTGTAAGGCGTGGACAGATAAGCCACCTCCTTCTTGATCACGTGCCATACCAGGTAATTGGATAAAACACTGTGGGAGTAAACAGATATTTGTGATTTTGTCTTGATTTGTTTTGTTTTGTTGTTATTTTTTTGCATGTTTTTTTTTTGCATGTCCTTATTTCCGTACATGTCTCTTTATGGAGAAGAAAGTCAGTAGCAGCAGGATGGAATGCTTTGCAAGCCACGGGCGGTTGCATTTTGGACAGATGGACTTCCCTGTGCGAGGATCGTCCTGGTCATAGACGAGCTGCAGAGCATGGTGATAGTACTAGATAGTATGTTGAATTTTTCAGAGTGATTCTCTTTGTGAAATCATGATTTTTTGGTCGTCCAATTGCTAGACATCACAACTTTCGAAATCTACCTTAGCATTCGTTGCCAAATTTTCTCAAATCTCACGGAAATCTGCGCATCCGCTATTCATTAATTTTCTAATTATTCAATGGTATTTTCGAATTAGCAATATATGGTATTTTTATCTTCAACGGCGATTATCTTAAAATTTTAATTAAAATTTCATCTAAAAATTTTGAGCTAAACCGGCTGATTATTTTACTGTAAGTCAAGATCAACTAAAACTACAACCCATCAAAAATGAAGATAGGTCTTCAAGCTAAATTGAGAAAATCGCCAATAAGATAGTAAAATAAAGGGTGACCAAAACGCGGTGTTTTCATGTATCGTTTAAAATCATTTCTTTCATTATTACCAATCAATATGGACTGAGAGAGCTGTAAATTACATCTTTGTATTTTGCCCAAAAAAATGACCGCAAGCCCCCAAATTGAACAATTATATCTTCTCAATGAATTTTGTGATCCCTATTTTTTCATTTCGTAAAAACATTTCGACAAAAATTGCACGATCGCATATCCTTAATAAATTCGAAGAAAATTGATGGATGCCAAAAGAAGAAGAGAAAAATCTGATAGAAAATGGCTAAATATTTTACCTCTTTGACGCATTCTGTACCAGTTCCATAGTCCTTCTGAGGTAAGGTAGTGCCACGTGAATAATCTCGGTCCCAGTAATATTGTGAGGCGCAAAAATATGATTTAAGTGCTTACTCCAATTGAACTAGAAAAGAAAAAGATTCTTTAAATCCTAATTCTAACGATGAAGTCTATTTTCTCGTTTGGGTTGGTAGGGCTTTACAGGTTTCACCAACAGTTCGTTGACATGTCCCTGATCAACGCAAGAGCATTCGACGTTTGGCAAACGTCAAATGGGCACGCAAATATGAAATAGCCGGTAATCTTACCAAGAGGAAAGTTCGTGGTAACACGACCAGCAACTTGATGGCAATGATGTTATCATCATTTTGATCAATGAAATGCCTCTTTTGTTTTACCTCTGAATGGAATTCTACGATGTGTGAGTACTGGCTTTTCTAGTGCCATAGTCTTGCTTCTGGCAAAGGTTGCTACGTGTTGCTACATACTAGGATCTCTCTCTCTCTCTCTCATACCTCTCTCCACCGCTGCGCCGTGGGTATAATGACGGTCCTTAAGAATAGAAGGGGTGCAAGCGAGGTTGGTCGACGGCTCGATATGTTATGCAAATTACTGTACAGAATGATAAATAACGTCAATATACATACTTGTGGTACTTCCTGCTGTAATTGATCAAGTGTCAAATTCCTCATTGGATTTTCATCAGGATCAGTCAAACCCTAGCAGATTGAATTTTACAATGATCAGTATCATTATTACTAAGTATTGTTAAGCATACGAAGTAACAAAACTACACTAACTTCTTTAAGTTTGTTCTGAAAGTCGAGAAGCTCTTGTACTTTAATTGCGATGCTCCTGTTTCCGCCCAAAAATTTCACCACATCAGTGATGTATTTCTTTTCAGCTGCAGTTCTCTAAAAAGTCAAAATATCTGAATGAATTGGGGAATCGATAAATCAACATCTTAGCTATTTTTGCCATTTGATTTGCAATTCGATAGACACTGTAGAAAATATGATGACTTTTAACTTAAAAGAAGGGCAGGAGCAGCAACAACAATAACAGCAAAGTTAGTATTGTCTAGCACTAGCACTCGTGGTGCTCCATGTTTCGCGTCCCAAGTGTGACAAGCACTCGTAACTCAGTACAGTAACTCAATACAATTATTAGACATTTTACATACTTGTCTAATAATATGTTTCGCGCAATAACGAAATACATGTTACTTACGTTTGCCGCCTTTTGAGGATCTTGTTCTTCATATTCAAGCTGATCGATCTGTATCAAGGAGATAAATAATACACTAGCATTAAACACCAATCATAACTTTCAGTTATTTGGACATGCGCCGGTTCCCTTTCTTCTGCTACTTACATAGATGGAATATGGATCAGGTTTCTGTTTGGTGTGGGCGTATAAGGAAAATAACGGCCCTCCCTTAGACTGGTAGTTCTTGTGAATGAAGCCAATTGTTGTATTGAAGTTCCAGCTATCCTCGTTCCAGATTCTGTCTTCTTCCACCATGCTCCAGCCTCCCAAATCATTGATCCGTTCCTTCAAAGGTTGCACACCAACATTGTCAATGGCTTTCTGATTCATACACGATTGGTACAAGCTTAAAGGCAATTTAACGAGACTTTTTTTCGCTCCCTTGATTGTTATCGATATTTTCCCTGTTTCTAAAATATCTGTCAAAAACCTTTTCTTTTTATCTTTAATTTCGTCACTTATCTCGTAGAATGAAAAAGGTTTACGATTTGGCAATGTAGTGTTTTGCAGCCATCTCCCACAAGCGTACTCATAAAAGTCATCACAAGGGTCTACAGTAGTGTTCATCGAACTTTTGATTCGTTTGGCTGCCTTAATACATTCCGTGGTGTTACAAACCCTGCTAGATTGGTTGTTATTTTGGCCTGTTGTCTTGACATATCTTGGGGATCGAATCTTGTTCAAACCTTGATCAAGAGTACTCATCTTGTTCTGACTTGCTGCTACGTGGATCATGGATATCACCAGTAAGATTGTCAAGAAACGAGGACCATGGATTAACAACCATTGCTTATTTTCTTGCCTCCCAACGCTGCCACCATTCATCATTCTTTTCATCACGACTACACTGTAGGCTGATCGATGTAGTTGATGTTTAAATAAAGTGTTTTTTATTAATTGCGTGTTGTTCTCTACCGGTAAAAAAAACCGTATTTTAACCAACCTGCTCAAAAATATTTTACGGTGGCTGACTACTTTGGGAAAAAAAACGAACAGAAAATTGAAAATTGAAACTCCTTTAACCTGAAATGTAATGCTGATTCCAAATATGAAAAGAAAAAGGAAGTGTCCCGAGGTCGTTTTTGAGATAATCAGCATTTAATGCATACCTACGCGCGAGTTTTTGGAGCAAAAATTGCGTCACACGTGATCAGAAAAAAAATAAAGATTCATAAGATAATGGTTCTTTGTAGACTCTTAGATTGCACAAATGACCCCTAGCGTATTATTCTACAATAATACGTGGTTTGTTATTTGTCATAACATGAACCGCTAACAGAAGGTCTCTATGACCGCCAGCTAAAAAAGCATCGTCTGAACGACAAAAATTGTTAAAGTGGATATTTAAATTGTCTTTCCATTACGACAGAAAACTACCTTCTTAGTTCCCTCGGTTTATTAGATAACAGCCAAATAATTTTGAAAATCCGTAATATTCATGATTCAATATCTCGACAATGAGCGCTTGAAATCACATTTTTCTTTTCTTTATTTTCAACGTTAAATTCTGTAAAATATAGTTTTCCAAGAAAGTTTTTGTTTATTGCTACAGTAGTCAGTCACCTTAAAATATGAAATTTGTATATTGTGTTGTTCAGTTATTTGTTGTTCTCTCATTGATTTGTTGGATCTCAATATACCTGTTAAAAAAGCACCGTCTCAGACGATATTTCTCTTCAAGTTTTAAGTGTGCATTTCCAAATATTTGACAGAACGCATGTTTTTTTTACGCACGTGTCTATTGTGTTTAGGTTAGATATTAATTAATCGTTACAGTGTACCTGTTATAAAAAATTATTAAACTAATTAATAATTCATGAGGAAAACACAACAGAAATCACGACCGTGAAGAGTTTTGTAAATCAGATACAGAATCCTGTTCATTTGCATAAACTTTAAGATGGATTTTCTTGGGCAAATTCACTTTTATCTTGAAAATTTTAGCGAAACACAAAGGAACTAACCTAGACGTTTGATAAGTAATCTACAGTATGAGTGTCCGTGTTGTATCCAATATACAAACTCGAGGCGTAGCCGAGAGTTTGTATATCGGATACAACACGGCCACTCATACTGTATATATTACTTAAAGAGTTTTCCATCTTGTTTATCGCGAACGTGAAAGTTAACGTCAAATGACGAGATAATTTTTTTTACGATGGGTAAAAGGGAATCCCAAAAATCTCGAAGTTATACGAAAGATTATTTGTTTTTGATGAGTGTGTTTGCAAAAGGTCAATAAAAGTGAAATACGGAAACAGGGTCTTATCTGCCCATTGCGGGGAAAAAAGTAATGCCAAATCTGTCTAAAAAGGCAGAGTGTAAACTACAAGAAGGAAAAATATATTGCCTTCTCTTTTTATTACAGCTATATAGGACTTTATGTCCGTCTAACTTACGCACGACTCTTTAAGCATATTTTTCAATAAATAATTTTGTTAGAATTATTATAAAATACAAGAATTAAAATCATTATTGATTTCTTAGCGTAATAGTCCCCTTCACGGTTCCCTGCGCCATATTGAAAGGTAGCCGGGCCTTTATATATATATATATACCTATATATATTTCAGTTATTTGTTTTCGCGTGAGTATAAAACAAGGGTTTCATCTTGCCTGTAAATCAAAAATCGCCCTGAAAAATCTTCGAATTTTTAAAACGATTTTTTTTTCGACTCTCCATTGCGACAAAAAACCATCTGCTTCAGTTATCGTATAGACTTGCCTAGATCCCTGTGGTTATTGGTTCATAGACAATTTTTTTTTGAAATATCAAGTACATTCCTTCCTACACAAAACCTAACAAGCGAAATTCTAATTTGACCTGCGAGTTAGCCGTGCCCTGGCTTTGATCAGCAGAGACGCTGTTTCAGGGTATTGATAAAATTTGAGTTTTTTTTTTTTTTGTACAAATGATTAATTTTTGGTTTTGATTAGAATGCATTGCGAATTCACAAAAATTAGATAGTGTACTGACCGCCCAGTACTGACCGGAAGATTAATTGAAACAAGACAATAAACATGCTTGACATTGATCAATTTATTCAATAATTATGAACTTCTTTATTTAATAGAGGTTTTGCACCATTACGTGACGGTAGCCATGTTAGATGGCAGGAACAATACAATCGTTTTACATGAGAAAGAATTCAGTTCCCGAGAGCACAGAGATTTTATTGTTCTCCCATCTAACCATAGGCACCGGCACATGATGGTGCAAAACCTCTATACCAAGCATATCCGGCGATTATAGGTTGGAGCGTTACAAGTATTAGTTTCAACACGGGACCACACTGTTAGTCCAATATTACTTCTCTGCTCCAGAGATAGCAAGTTTTAACACGGGAGCACATTGTTAGACTAGTTCAATGTTCCTTCTTTACTCCAAAGATAGCATTTGTTTAGTGGATTCATTGGGCTGTTTTTCTTGCACTTGAATGTATTGGCGAACTCACATGAATTTGCCAACGGACCAATAACCCTGGTGAAGAAGAGAACATGTGTCTTTTAAATAGGACTCTTTTTTAGCAAGCTGGTGCTGCTTAATAGGACGGATGGTCGCCTTCGAGGTTCATTGCACTATTAATTCCCCCAACACATGACAGTAAATACAAAAACAATAGTGTGTGGAATAATGGCGTATAGCATAGATACTGTACTCCAGTAAAGGTCATGTACAAACATTTAGATCCACTGCCTGGCAACGAGAGATCCGAATCCAAGTCCAATCCAATCCCGGCCCAAACAACGGTTTCGGCAGCGCGAGGTCACATGTAAAAGGTCCTTATTATATTTAGGGTTACCATTGTAGTGACGTTCAAACAGGGGGCACAAGTATAGTTCTGTGAGTCTATGGGGCAAAGGATGACCTGAATAGTGT
Organism: Actinia tenebrosa; assembly: GCF_009602425.1. The sequence goes on along the minus strand of NW_022258018.1, from coordinate 20,749 downwards.
GCTTCCTTACCCATCCTTTTATTTTACATCATTAATTTAAATAGTTGGATTTACATTATTTATTAGTCAAAACTGTCCTCTATATGCAGTATTCTGTATAGGTGATCACGAATTACGACAAAAGCTGATAAACTGTCACATATAGCTACGAAATTCTCTTCAAATATGGTACTCTATCTCACTTAAGTTATTTTAAGACCCTGTGTGTTTATCTAGCCGAGGCTTGAGCCACAACCTCACGAACAAAAGTACGATGCTCAACCAATAGTGCAAACCGAGCGGAGGTAAATTTACTGATTATTCAAATAATGAACAGACCTGAATTTGTCATCTGGATGAGATCCACTAAGACTCATCTGTTCTCTGCGTGTAAGGGTAGATGAACTACATCTGTTCTGAATAAAGCAATATAAAAATGGGCAAGTCATTGAGTATCTTCTAATACTAGTCTCAGAAAAGTACTGATAAAGAAATGAAGCCTGTACATTAAAGAGGGTCGAAAATAAAAGTAGAAAAACCTTTATGAACTCATGTCCTCAAAGAGAGAGTGCTGCCATAGGTACCGACAGAGAAGTACTCTTTAAATACTCCCCTTCACAGTTCCATCTTGAAAGGTAACCGTGCCTTTGCATCGAAGCGAGACGAACGGTGAGCTTGTAATGATAGAGACTTTTTTTAAACAACTTGAACAATTATTTACATGTGTCTATCATTGCAAGCTCACCGTTCGTCTCGCTTCGATCACAGGCACGGTTACCTTTCAAAATGGCGCAGGGAACTGTGAAGGGGAGTATTGAACAATGTTGTATTTACAAACAGGAATACGCTTTACTAACCTGAGCAAATCCAATGTAGAAGAGCTGCTCATTAGTGAAATTCAGTCCTGGTAGCAGCCATGCCTCACTGGGATTTTGCTTTACCCAGTTGTAATAATCCTGAATAATATATACCAATTAAAAACGGGTACGAACAAAACCCACTAAAGGCAGAAAAATGAATTACCACATCTACAAAAGAACATTTATTCATCATACTTGTTGTAAAATATGGCAAGATTTTTATGACCTTTCTCACGTGGTAAGTAAGTATGGATTTTTTAACCGTTAAAATCGAGGCCGATACTTATCAGGGGCTCATCGTAAGTTGCTCGGCGCAGAAAACTGGGGTTAAAGGAGTATTTCGTGATCACTGACCCCGTGCGTCCCTGCTCCCCGAACAAGGGACGCATGATGTTCTATTTCAACACTTTATATTGTTATTAAACAAATTCATTTGTCTTACCTTGAGTGCTATCTTTAAAGCACCGTTGTCTGTAACAGTTTCATCAGCTGTATCTTTTACCCTGATCTAACAACAAAATATTTATTGTTATCATGGTTACAAATACATATTATTACTTAAAAGATTGATGGCTAGCTGGTTTAAATGTCTCGATTAATTCTTACACATCATTTTCCTAAAATACTGTACACGGAGTGTTTTATTTTCTACTACCTATAGACCCCTTCTTCCAGCGCTTTGGAATGCAGCTCAACCTGGGGGACAAAACAATAAGTTCCAATTCTAGGATTTTTTTTGTCCCCTAGATGGAGTTGCTTTGACGTCACCATGCAAGGGGTCTATAGGCACCAAATTCTAAAACGGACTCCAGCGACGAGTAATAGATTGCTTTCAAAATATGGCTTACTGCTCTAAATATTATCGTTTAATCCCTATTTTCCTATGTACATCATTATTTAAAGGTTAGAGACACAACTCGTTTGAAATCTTCCATTAACTCTTACAGGCCATTTTCCTAATATCTTGTACGCGGAGTATTGCTCTTCGTAGCATTTCACTCTTTTATTAAACCCTTTAAGAGATTTTCTTGACCACCAGTTTCTAGTTTTTCCTTCCTGGTCATAGGGTCTACCTGTGGGGAAAAAAATGAAAAAATTCATGATCTCTACTTTGAAAACAGCTATTTGTAAAACTTTACCTGTCGGATTTAAAATCCATTTTCAAGCTAAAAAATAAATAAATAAAAATAAATAAAAATTAAATTCCGATTTTTCGTACAGAGGAAATGAATTTGTATGGCAAATTTGAAGGTAATCGTATTGTTAACGTTCGTTGTACACCTATTTTGTTTGGATGTTTTTTTCTACAAAAACAAATTAAATTATCCGTGGAGAATAATTGCATGCTTTTGATTAGTTTTAATCGAGAATGTTTTAATTGGGGTCGACGATGAAAGACTTACCGGCAGGGCTAAAACCATGCATGATTTCGTGAGCAACAACTGAACCTAAGTTGCCCAAGTTGTAAGCTCTGTAATAATAATGATAATATTTCAATCTTTAAACTAAATATTAACTAAATTAAGCTGAAATTGTATTAAAGAAAAAGTATATAGTTAAGTTCCTTTGGCTGTGATGAAATTTATTATTCTTAAAAATTGACTTTGGACGGTAGATTAGATGACTTTATAGAGCTACTGTTACTGTTTTAAAGCCTTGCTAATCGATTTCACCTTGAAGTCCCAAAGATCATTCCAAGTTGTGAAGTTTGTAAAGACTTCCGGAACCACTTTTCAATCAGCGCTTAACAAGGGCGGATCCAGAAAAAAAATTAGGGGGGGGGGGGGGGGTTGACAAAACTGTCAATGTTGCCATATTACGTCGAAATTCTCTTTCACAAGGCATGCGTCCTTCATCTTTTGATTCTATTTCGTAGCTCAGCCGAGGGCTCAGTTNGGGGGGGGGGGCTAATTAAGTTTCTTCCGCCAACACAACAGAAAACAATATAAAAAGCATCGTTTTTTTTTCTGCTGAAGGGGGGGCTTCAGCCCTCCTTTGCCCTCCCCTGGATCCGCCCTTGCTTAAAAGTAATTCAATTCTCATTGTCTGCACAAAGTAATGGTAAAACGCTAGGGCGAGGGTTTGAATTGAAATTCAAGACCGAGGACCGAGTTACCTTACCTTAGGAACTTATTAGGAAAGAAGAATGGCGGCTGAAGAATAACTGCTGGGAGAGCTTTATTGAGCAAAAAAAGAAAATATTTCAGTGTAAATTCAATTTTTAAAAATTAGATTAGATATTACTCACTCAATGTATTTGTCAATATATCGTATTGGGCATTGTTGTTGAGAGGAGATGCACGCCATCTGAAAAAATGTTATCACAAAGCATATTTTTGGCAATCCCCAAATCTTTATGAACAACTAAAAAAAAAAAAAACTCGTATATTTATATTTCACATAATGTATATAACATAGTCATTTGCCTCTATTGGAATTTAAAATTGCTTGTAAACAATGTTAAAAGCTGATGCACCTCCAGTTTTCTAAATTAAAAACCATGCATCCTTCGGCCACCCTCCCATCATCCCACGCGGTATTATATGATCTGTCCTTAATAAGCTGTTGTACTTACATCGTAAGATCTATAGGCTTCATGAATTTTTTGAGCATTTGTTGACGTTCTTGCTTTAAGATAGACACTTTGTTTTTGAAATATGTTCCTCTTGTGATTTTTAGCTGGCAAAGGAAAAAGGTGTCTCTATTGACTCTTCATATAAGATGGACACTTTGGTTTTTGAAATATGTTTACCTTCTGATTTTTTTTTTCTGTAAAGGAAAATGGTTTGATGCGCTGCGTGGTGCCGGATCCTCTTCTAGCTCACGGCTGGACGCGTGCGTTTGAGATGGTGATTTTTAGCCAATCAAATATAATCATACCACTTAGATTCGAGTGTGAGGTTCACGATTGGCTAATATTCTAGCTTGCATTTTTGAGGGAGAAATAGACTTTCCACTTAAAAAATCCGTGAAAGGATTTTTTGAACATAAGTGCAAACCAAACAAATAACTTTAAAATGGTAGCTACAGTTGCTAAAACAATAATTTTAGTAAACTTTAAACTTTAATCCGAGCTCAGACTGAATTCAAATCCGCAACGTTCGTTTCATTAATGAAAGCTTCAAAGCAGGATGGAAATCAAACTTCGAATAATGAAATGGAACCTTGATAGGAACGCATGAGCTGGTTTGACTGTGTGTAAGAGAGAAAAGCCATTAAAGCACGCGTTCGTTCGGTTCAATCCAAGAGAATAAAATGTACTTACACCTCTGTACTTTTCGAATATCTTAGAGAGTTTTTTGCTGTCCATCATGTAAGCAGGAAAGCCGATCTTTGCTTTCACGGCGTCAATCTGTAAACGAAAAATGCACGGATCCTCACAGATTGAGCCCTGAAACAACCCATGGTGGAGCGATCTCAGTCAGGACACGGCTTCTCACAGAAACCTGAACTGACAATCTCAGGACTGATTTAAGTGAGGGCATGGCCAGGAGGGAGGGGGCGTCTCTATCGTTTCTGGCCTCGCTGGTCTGGACAGCGTTGTTCTCATAAATTTAGCACGACACTACTATAGCGTTCGTTGTCTTTCAAACCCCAAAAACTTTGAAGGTATCGATATGGAGTTTCAGAAGACAAATGTTCTATTTTGAGGTTGATTTTGATGCTATTTTAAAAATAAGACATTGAAGCTAGACGGCCATTCACAATAGTCCCCTTCACAGTTCCCTGCGCCATCTTGAAAGGTTACCGTGCCTTTGCATYGAAGCGAGACGAACGGTGAGCTTGCAATGATAGATACCTTTATTTAACACCTTGGGCAATTATTAACAGGTCCCTATCATTGCAAGCTCACCGTTCGTCTCGCTACGATGCAAAGGCACGGCTACCTTTCAAGATGGCGCAGGGAACTGTGAAGGGGACTATTGTACAGAGTGCTGAAGACATCTTTCTTAGTTTATGCTCCTAAATCATCGAAGATATCTGTAGAATAACTCGTAAAACATTCTACAATAAGTAAACTTTGTGTTGATGCTAAAACAAGACAGATAATCCTCGTAATAAGAGTATTTTGACCCTTTAAATTCCGGGCAACATTTTGAAAATCAGAGAGCTGGAACTGAGAGACATCATAAACATAAACAACACTGTTCCAGCAATTTTCCCTAGAGACGGCCCCCTCCTTCCGGTGACTGGCTACTGTGCGCACAGATCATTGTTCCACTTCATACGGTATTACGTTACTTACCTTTTGCAATACTTCACTTCTAGTGCCATTATCTAGCCATGTAAGTGAGTTGACGTTATCTTTAAAAGCTTGAATCGCTCCACTAAAGATCCTTTTAGTCTTTATACATAAAATGTAGTATTTTAGACATGACTAAATAAAACGAGTCAGAATGAGTTATGAGTCTAAGGCTCATCTGCGTGGTATAAAAAATTGCTTAGCATATATGGTTTTAAAACAAATCCAAAAAATAGGCGCTCAATAAGCGCATGTGGTTTCTGCCATAAGAAATTATTGTCATACAGGAAAGGAATGGAAGTTGGTAGCTGACTATTGAGATATATGAAGGATATATAGGTAAATGAAATAGCGGTGTTGCTGAAAAAAATATAAATGTTGAAAGTAAAGGTTTCAGTATAGGTCTTTATTAAATGTTGATATTGATTAATTTGGGCTTCCTGTGTTATGCCGATTCATTTTGTGCAACTGTTGCGTGACAAATTGGCGATCATATTTTGAGGAACGTTTTCCCGGGACGTTTTCCTCGTTTTCTCGATGAAAAAGCCACAATGTTCTCCCAGACTTAGACCAATTTTCCCTTGAGGTCTCTTCTACTTCATATGGGAATCTGTTTTGGCGATTAACAGGTATAAGTTATGAAAATATGTGCTTTAGTTATTTACTTGATAGTTTATACGTGTCAAAGCAGCTTGATCTGGGGGACAAGACAAAATAATTTCAATTTCCTGAGAATTGGAACCTATTGTTTTGTCCCCAGATTGAGCTGCATTCCAAAGTGCTGCACAGGTCTATATCATCGCGGCTTTTATTATTACTCTTCTGTGCAATGTGCTAGAATGCTAATCACTTACCATTCTAGTTTTACTTGTAAGTTGTGCATAGTGTTCCTTAATATATGCAACTGCTATTACATCACCAAAAGATTTTTCAGTTTGACCAACACATTTTTTCGAAAGCTCTTCGTCAGATGTAGTACCCGTTGTTGCTTGATTGTACTCTAGCTGAGCCTTCCTGAAACTAGCAGAAAGCCAGTTGACTTCGGTTCTTATCACGAACCATACCATATAATTGGCCAGTACCCTGAAAACAAAACAAAACGAGATGAATCAAGCTACTTTCATGTCACTGCTTCAAATAAGATAGTAATAATAATTCAAAATTTCGGGGCGGATTCAGATTTTTATCGAGGGGGTTTCCATTGTCATTAGTCTGTAATTAGCTCGGTGTCGTATGTGAGTTGAGTTGTTTGTTGGTTCTCTCCTGTGCTTTGAGGGTTTTTCTCCGCGTTCTCCGGTTTTCCTCCCTCCGCAAAAGCCAATTTCTAAATTCCAATTCTATCTTGGGCTTTTACCTAACATGGATCTGAGGGTTCCGTTCGTGATTGTCCCACTCTGTGATCACAGCCAAAACTGGTAGATTAGATTAACGTCATCATGGCCCGAAACCCTGTATTTTATAACGCATCGTATTTCTCAATTAAGCCTCCGAGGGCTTATTATTTTTAAATGCCTTTGAACAACAGGTAGTTCATTAGAAGGAGGTCTTAATTAGAGGCTTTTTTTATAAAAAATATTATTCATAATCCCAACAGGGAAAACGCAGACTTTCAGAGGACTGCCAAGGGAAAAGCTCAAAGGACCAAAATGTTTCTTAGGGTTCTTAGAGATTAGGGCATACTTTAGATAAATGAGGCTAATTTTGGCGCTTCAGTTTGGGAGCTTATCAGATGAGGAGGGGGGGAGGGGGGGGGCTTATTAGAGGTTTGGGGCTTAATAGAAAAAAGACGGCATGAATGTTGGTTGTTATTATTCTCTTTGGGGATACAGTACAACCCTGTATTGGGCTCTAATTCTATCAACATTATGGAGCGTACCTCTTAGGTGTTTTCTGTACTATTTTCATAGCCTTCTTTAGGTAGGACAGCGCAGGCCCATAAATTAGCTCGCTTTCATTAATCGTAGATGATGATGGTGATGCATACAGAACATTAAAGTAATTAATCCAGTCGAACTAAAAGAAATTATAAAATAACTGTTCTAATTCTAGTGTTCTGATTGGTTGGCATAGTATGTGGTAGTATGACGTATGTATGAAAACGGTGGTCCACTTTAGCTCGATCACGTTTTCCCATTTCAGTCCACATGCCGGCATCGTTTTACTTTACCCAGAAATAAAGAAAAATCAAGATTTTTTATCCGGAGCTAAGATTTTTTCCAGGTTCTTAAATTTAAATTTATTATTCGAAATTTCAGTAACTTTCCGGATATTGTTTTTAGAGCTCTTCAAAAAAACCTTAAACTTTTTCATTATTTGGATAGGTTGTATTTACGACAAAGCAGACTTCAGTTATTAGGAATAGAGGCCAGGACTAAACCACAAATTACCTCAGGCACTTCTCGTTGAAGTTCAATAAGAGTTATATTGTTGTTAAGGAATTTGTCTATTTCTCCACTTGTTAAAGATACCTAAAAACATAAGACAAAATATGAGTGTAAATTCGACTAGAAACCTACACAATTTTGCACCTTTCTGCTTCAACCATAAAGATGAGGTATTAATGATCATAAAAACGTCACTCACGTCTGCAAGCTGGGCTTCAAAACTAATCAACTCGTCTACTTTCTTGGCTGTGGTGTTGACGTTACCACCCAACAAATCCACCACATCAATGATCAGCTCTCTGTATGCTGACATTGCCTAGAAAGAAATATTCCGTAAAAATTGATTGTAGAAAATGAAGGAGAAGTAACACATTTTGTTATCACATTAACAAGAAAAGTATTTTACCTTTGATGATAGATTAAGGTATTCTTCTTTCTTTAGGGCTGGTCCAGCTTGAAGAATCTACGGGATCAGAGGAATAAACTACTAATCAATCATTAATTAAACTATTTACAAGAAAAAGAAAACAATATAGCAGCACGATTGAGGACGTTTACGGATACAATCTTTGAAATTTTCAGCTTTTATATTCATTTTGGTTAGCAGTAAAAGGTTATAGACATTTGATATTCCAACTCATAAATACGATACTTACAGCGAGAGCTTTCTTAGTTTTATTGTTTTCGTCTGGTATGCCTCCCGTCAAAAACAGAGGCCCGTCCTTGATAATTTTATGAATAGAAAGAAGGGTTTTGTTAAAATCCCACGTATCCTCGTCCCAGTCTCCACTCATGTCCCAGCCTCCCAACTCTCTAATACGTTCCCTCAGAGGTGCGGCACCAAGATTGTCAATGGCCTTTAAGTTCATGCATGACTTGTACAAATCGGATGGCATTTTCTGTATTGTTTTACTTATTCCGCTGACTTCTTTCGTTGAGTTTTCTAATTTCAATTTTTTGTATTCGTTCATTTTCAAATGTGCCACATCAAAAAGAGACAAATAAGAGTAGCCGCTCGGTAATGGGTTGATAAACGACCAGCTCCCACAAGCGTACTCATAAAAGTCATCGCAAGGGTGTACATTCAGGTTCATCGAACTTTTGATTAGTTTGGCTGCCTTAATACATTCCGTGGTGTTACAAACCCTGCTAGATTGGGTGCTAGTTTGGCCTGTTGTCTTGACATATCTTGGTGATCGATTCTTGTTGAAACCTCGATCACGAGTACCCATCTGGTTCTGACTTGCTGCTACGTGGATCATGGATATCACCAGTAAGACTGCTAAGAAACGGGGACCATGGATTAACGACCATCTCTTGTTTTCTTGTCTCCCACCGCTGCCACCATTCGTCATTCTTCCCATCACGAATACACAATTTTTTGCTGCGTGTCTGTTATGATAGTTGCTGTTCTCATCAAAGAGTATTACCAGAACTGTAGGCTGTTTGATCTAGTTGATGTTTAAATAAGCCTTTTTTAATTAATTACGTCTTTTTCTCTACCGGTAAAACAAACCTGTCTTATTCTACCTGTTCTTAAGTACTTTTCATTTTTCTCGAATTCGATCATTCGAAGTAACTTGTCATAGTATCTTTTGATTGTTGTATTCTAATCTATGAAACGGCACTACATTTTGGTTTAGTTCTTGATTTTTCTTGGCGTAAATCCTTCATTAACCCTTCCTGGCCACTTATTTGTTTCATGCACATTTAATGGGGCTTTTGGATTTTGAGAAACTCAGTAGGATGTAACCTATCAAAATGTAATATGATTTGATAACTTTCTTTAATAATTTTAATAATATATGAGCTACATTGCTGTTTTTCGTGTGTAGTGTTCGTTCTGACAAATCTGAACTTTCAAGAAATTAATACCAGTATCAGTAAAATCAATATAATTGTAGTGTCAGTACAAATGCAGTGTTACGTATTCCTTAGTTGAGAAAAGGAAGGAGGACGACTCAATAAATGTCTTTCTGTAAGGAAGGGGCCGGCTTAGAGAGATTGGGATCTTAAAAGAGGATTTGTGTTTTTGAAAATCTCCTGTATACCAGTGATGCCATTATTTATCTTTTTGATTTTTTTATTGCATAGAAAACTTAAACAGTTTTATTAACACTCACTTGATTCCTCAATGAATTATATTAAAACCAAAATTTTTTGAATGATCAAATAACTAAATTTTTTTCAAAATTTTCTCCCTGATTTAATTGATATAAAACGTTTGAGTTATTGTTCGTTACGTGAGACCAACACAAGGCTAAGATCTCATCGATCCTACCTGTTAATCCTCAGTAACAATATAGTCTAAGTACTAGACATGGTGTCCAAATTTCTTCTTCATATGTAAAGCACCTTGTTCCCTGTCTTTGACTTGTATTCACTGTCAGTTATGTTACACTTTAATTTCCCTTTAAGTATACCTGTTAACAAAACGCACTTCAAGGTTTCACAACAACGTTTCGTGAAAATATTGTTTGTCTTTCCTTCGACACATAAAACTTCAGCTGTTCCAAAACGACCATATTAGATCATTGTCTATTAGTTTTAAATGATCAAAATACGCCTCACGCTACACTACTTACAAAATACATTTCATAAAGTTTCCTTCTTGCTTGAGATTGAAATAAACTGTTTCAGTTATCTGTCATTGCTTGAGGTAAACATAATTATCTCATCAGTCTTACTATAAAAAGCATCGTCTTGGCGACAAATCTTCTTGATATATATTTCTAAGTACTTATACAGTATGAGTGGCCGTGTTGTATCAGATATACAAACTCGAGGCGTAGCCTAGCGTTTGTATATCGGATACAACACTGAAACGAATACTGTAGATTGCTTGTCAAACGTCTAGGTTAGTTCCTTTGTGTTTCACTAACATTTTCAAAATTAAAAGTGAACCTGGCCAAGAAAATCCAACTTAAAGTTTATGCAAATGAACACAATTTTGTATCAGATTTACAACACTCTTCACGGTCGTGATTTCTGTTGTGTTTTCTTCATGAAGTATTTTAAAATGAGTTTGACAATAGAAAACTATCATCTGTCCTGGGCGAGCCTAGATCCATCGGTTCCATATATTAGATCATAGCCAAACATTTGGAAAATCAAATAGACAATTCAAAAAACTTTCTAGCATTGAGTTAGTTAGATGTTGTTTCGGTGAGATAACAGAAAGATATCATTTAGTTTTTCTGGAATTGATGAAGGGACTGGAAACGAGTGTAAAAATATAAATTTAATTAAAAAAACAAACCCCATCAAATGAACTATCATACTAAAGTCATCAATCTTATCGATTTTTAAAATGTTTGGGCAATTACTGATCATTTCTTAATTAGATTAATAGCGGAGTTGATAATTTTTTAAATATATTTACATGTTGAGGTTGATTCA
>NW_022258016.1:47264-63508 GCF_009602425.1 Actinia tenebrosa | reverse complement strand
TAATGCAGTCTAGTGCAGTCTAGTGTAGTCTAGTGTAGTCTAGTGGAATTTAGTGCAGTCAAGTGTAGTATAGTGCAGTATAGTGCAGTCTAGTGCAGTTTAGTGCAGTCAAGTGTAATATAGTGCAGTGTAGTGCAGTCTAATACAGTAGATATACCATATGATTTATCTAAATTACTAGAAGACAATGGATGAGCGATTCCTGTATTTAGGAAAAMSGAGCAACGAACAGACTTGTAAAGAACTTCAAGGAAACCTGAAAGAATTCAACCCAAGACTAGTTACACTTTCTACTTTAGCTCAAAAAGGAGACGACAAGGTGATATCGTAATATATTGATCAATTAATTTGCTTGGTGAAGCCTTTCTTTGCTTTAAAATATTTGTGTTTTCGTTAATGCGTTGTTGACCAAAGGCTTGGTGCGCAAATATTTGATTTGTAATGACTGGTTTTTATCAAGAACTAAGTAAACGAAAAAGTAAAGTTTCCAACTACTAGAACAAAATGTCCAAAAGGAATAAGCTTTTGTCTAATTAGAGGGGTTGAAAAGTGTGAGTTTGGTTTGTTAAATGGCGCGAAAATGTGGAGGAAGGTCAAAAATTTGAACCTCTCTGGAGGGTCAAACCTTTTTATTTTGACGTCAGTATCGTAATCGAAGGACTTTCTCTAAGTTTTTTTCCTTGTCAAAATAAAACCTTTATTTATTGGTTATTTTATATGGTTTATCCAAATCCAGCTTGTGGATAAGTTTCTTACAGAAAATGTGCAGATTGAAGGAGATGTTAATCAAAAGATTCAAAGCCAACTTTATATTGGTAATTAATTATTTTTATTATTTAGCTTTGATAGTATGTGCATGGTTGAGAACTGTGTTTTAATCGATAGTTAACTCAGGCACAGTGCTGACACCAACCGTGCATGTGTTTCCATCTTTGTGAAGAAGCGTAAGAAAATAAGGAATAACTATAGAATACCCCACCAAATGAAAGCCATTTCTAAGGAATATGCATGGTCTAATTGGTGATTAATTCTTTGTATGAATTCTCAGTGTATTTTTCATCGCGTCTCTCTGTCTATGTAGCCAATTCAGCCTACGCGCCTACTCAGCCTACTCAGCCTACGCGCCTAGGAACCCTTTGTTTATTCCTACAAAGCCTTCCCTAATCCTAACCCTAAACCTAACCCCAAGGTACTAGGAATGCGTAGGCGTGTAGGCAGCCTACTATGATACTTTTGCTTGCGGGGTATTCTATAGTTGTACTGAAAATAGCAATAAAAAAGAATAGCCAATTTTTCTTCTTTATTTACTGCGGTTTTTTCGATATTCTGTGACTCAGACATTTCAATGGCTTATTGTGAAATTGTTTTTTAACTGCCACCAGTCAACAATATAAAAGGTACCGACCGATTATTTTTGATTGATGACAACGACAGACAAAATTTTAACATGCAGGTCACAACTACATACCAAGTTCGCAGAATATTAAGAAAGCACAGTAAAACATACAACATACTTAAATTGCTTCCCCGGGGGTTACACGTACGTGGTAGGAGTGATTGGTGGTTGGTTTTGAAAATGGCCTTTAAAAGGTAAATGTATGCATAAACTAAAACAGCTGTTGAAGCTTATCTAAACTCCTAAAAGGAATGACCATACACTGTATGATTGAAAGTGATTGTGCTGATACCGTTTAATCAGTGACTCGACAACATCTTTCTTCTGTTCTTCAATGTTTGTTCTATAAACCTCTAACACTTGGCAAAGGGAGTTACCTCCCCCCCCCCCACCCCCGGCCTCCTCTTCCCAGGATTGCTTTGTTAGTCTCTATTGGATTCACCATTTTTTTCTCTAGCTTCGTTTTGGGGATTTTATGATGTGGTAAAAAGTCTGCTGGATAATGATGCAGGTAAATAATTATGGATACACAATACGATAACTAAAGATATATAAATAATCCTGTAATGATGAAAAGGTAAATTATACACCATGAAAAGATGAAAAAACTTACTGACGTTTCGGACGCTAGTCCTTTGTCGGAGTAAAAAAAAGGACGAAGGACTAGCTTCCGAAACGTCAGTAAATTTTTTCATCTTTTCACAGTGTATAATTTACCTTTTCATCATTACTGTTGCATTAGAAACACCGACGCAGCTCACACTAGTTTTTAGCTAGTTATATCTTTTTATAAATAATCCTGATTATCAACAATAAATTGTTACAAGTTGTTTTAATCATTTACTGTACGATAAGGATACAGTGCTTTTATTCACAGTGTTTTCCATTTGAAAATACTGTCCAGTTTTTGATCATCTTAGTGAACGTTTACTGAGTATTTGAACTGTATGTTTATCAGATCTGAATGTGAAAAACAAGGGCACAGGATGGACGCCACTTCATGCCGCAACATTCCAGGAGCATGGAAAGGTGTAGTATTATTTTATTCTCAATACATAATCATGATAATAATGATATTTATTTATATAGTGCAGATATATAAAATCCTCTCTGCACTTAACAATTATGATAAAAAGAAGAAAAATAAAAACAAATAAGTGCACACATTGAGTCAGCTTTTTTCAAATATTAATATACCCTCAAATTTTACTAATACCTTGGAAAGACCTCTATGCTGATCAAAGTCAAGGCTAGTCAGCTAATTTAAACACTCAGATGGAATTGGGATTTAGTGTGCTATATTTTTTTTTGAGGGAGGAAAACTCAGGAGAACCGAGAGAAAGATCCTTAAATCAAGGAAGAAACCCAACAACCTCTAAGCCATGTGATGCTAATACTTGGTTATGGCTTTGAATATCATGAGTTCTGATAAACTGGGATTTATTTATTTATTCTTTAGATTATAATGCTTCTTTTAGAAAGACACGCTGACCCTGAAATCCATGACTCTGAAGGAAGGTAATTTTCAAATGCACAGGGCAACTTCTTAAATATATATAGTACACTGTACATGTCATTCTGGCTCTGGTAACACACAAATCGACCGTTAATTTGATTGGTTTATATTTTTTGCATAATCATCAGTTTCTGGTTTGCTGACTTTACAGACAATGGTTGGACTTTGAATACTTAACCTACGCATCTAGGGTCTCTCTAAATTGCTTATTTTTTGGAATGTTAATCACAGACAAATACATTGTTCCGTAAACAATGTATAAATAAGCTTGATTGTTTTTCTTTTGAAGAAGAAAAAAGTTTGAATTTAACCAGAAAGCAGACTGTGTGGAGTATGCACATATCTGATGACCTAGGATCTGGGTCTTCTGGTTTGTGTGCAGAGCCTTCAATGTTTTTATGAGAAGGGTCTAGGTATGAAAATGTAGTACCTGCATGGTTATGTAGTATAGAGTAGACCCCCAAAGCACCAACAAGCAACTGACTAAATATGTAGTACTCACACATGACACCCAGGCAAGGAATTGGACCAGGGTTGCTTTGGTAAGATGCTAGCACTTCCACATCTCTGTGCCACCAGTCTTCCCACACAATATTTGTTGCAGTTATTGTACATCTACTCATACAACAATAAGTTTGCTTTAACAGTAGGTCCTACTTTACGCAAAATTATTTTGAGACTCAACAATTCTTTTTTGGTCTTTAAAGAACACCAAAAGATTTTGCTTCAGCTTCAGACAAGATTTGGCCTCATTTTGCAGCCCTAGGCTGTACCAGGACAAAAAAACAGGATCTCATTGACAAAGGAATCATAAGAAAGGTAGGGAAATGTATACAATAGTTGTTTTTATGCCTTCTCAAGTTAGTGATTCACACTGAACCCATGCATGCATTACTCAATATAAGTGCACATATTTATGTTAAGCAACTGCTTCATTCAAATCATTAATTTAAGCTGAAAATTTGAAAAAAACAACCTCTTGTTTCCCAGTTAACGAATGATGAAATGGATATTACGAAAGCTGGTATCAGACCTGGGTCTTCATCAAAACTAGTAAGTATAGCATATATCTGATACTCCTCTCCAAAGTATCCCACCATGCATCAGATCGACCAAAGAAGTGATTTTAATTACATTACCAAAGCATGGTGCAGTGCTCTAAGACCTAGTGAGAAATACAGCACAAAACATTACAATTCCCCCTCAAATTATCCCATGATGCATCAGAATATGAAGAGCAGGAAGGTAAGGAAGGTTTATCCCGAATTTCTCACCTCCTTTTGTCTAAACCTTCTTTTGTTCTTAATTAAACAAAAGGTGAGAAATTCGGGATAAAATCGCATGCGCAGTGGAATCGATTCTTAAACTATGAAAAGGCTTATAAGAGTCAGTTCTAATAATGAAAAATAAGTACAATTGTATCTTTGAGGCTTTCACATTTAGACATGATGATATTGAATGTAAAATAATGGATAAAATATTGGGTAGATTTGGAAAAAACATGACATTTCTGCTACAACTAGTGTTAGCCTTCATCAGATTGATGATGAAAATGTGTGAAGCGCATATATGTAAGTGTCCTCTTCCCATGCTTCTTCTTCTACATGTTTGATCCGTAATCTTACATTCAATAATACATATATTCACAGTTCTTGCATTTTGGGTTCATACTGCTGCTCTCAGAAAATACACAAGCCAACTACATTCTTTCCCATGGTGTCCATTAATGATACATCAGATTGAGCAGTGAAGTGATGTGGCCGGGTTTTATGATTATCTTAAGATTCATGAGTTTTGTTGAACAATAAAATAAAAGATTCAACAAGCGTTATATGTACCAGTGAGAGCTAGTATTTAATTGCTAAGACTGTTAAAAGTTTCTAAACTCAGCTTTCTCCTTTTCAAAAAGGATTGTTTTCCCTCTTAGTAGAGTCTATTTTTCATTTGGTATTAACGGGAAGTGAGGAATAAAATTAGATTCTTTCAATGTAGGACGTAATGCTTGTCAGGCATGCATGAGGTAACTTAGTTGATTATAGGGTTAACCTCAAGGTCCACCTTTTCTAATTCCAGTCGTGTATTTGAATTTGAATAAAGCATTATTAGTAAATAGAGGTATACCATTCAATTTCCCCTTTTTTTGCTTTTTTTCAAGGCTGCTTTTTCAAGACCAGGATCAGCATATGTACTAAAAAGAGATCCATTTTTTATTGGAGATTCAGGTAATCCTCAAGCTACATATTGTTACTAATTAAAAAAAAAATGAATAAATATTTATTTGACATCATGATGCACTCAGTTCTTTCCCTGTCTCCCTAGCCAGAGGCTAATGTTTACATGCTGTATGTACATGTAGCACACTCCACACTTTATTTTATGTTTATTGGTTTATAAGTATAATGAAACAATACATACACACAAATACTTAAATCAATATGAACTAAAGAGGGAGGAAAAAAAGTCACAATCATAACGAAATTACAAAATAAACTAAACACTCAAATAAACACTCTACACTCACTAACAAGGAGGGAGGACAACTGAAGAGTCAGGCCTGATTGTACGAAGAGTGGATAGCGCTATCTGGACCGGTTGTACGTAGAGTATAGAGTGCTATCTGGTGAATAAGTCCTAATCCAGTGGATAAAGTGATGCAGTTATCCAATAAATTTATCTACTGGATAAGATTTATCAGTGGGATAGCGCTATTCACTCTTCATACACGTACAACCGGGCCCTGATGGATAAATCCTTATCCAGTGGATAAGTCAATGTTGTTATTCAATGATTAGTTATCCACTGGATAAGATTTATCTGTCGGATAGTGCTATTCACCCTTTGTACAACCAGGCCCAGGAGAATAAACCTTCTGGCAAGGGTGAAGACAACACAAGCTCTATTGAGATCTGTGATCAAGAATCAAACCAACCAACTTTTCCACTCTATTATAGAGGGTAGACAGTAACCCATTCTATTTTTCAGGATCATCACCTACAGCTAATGATGTTTTGGGTACTAACTACAGCATGGACAAACCAGCTGAAACTAAGCAGGAAAACCAGCCTACATTCTCTGTATGGAGATCTTAAAGCAAACATGGTGCATCATGGTCTAGCTTGAGTACAAACCTTTTCCTAACAAAGTAAGCCAGATACATTTTGGTATAGTTTGTGTACAAAACTCCTTTTCCTCACCAAGTAAACATGATGCATTGTGGTCTAGCATGGGTACAAAACTTCTTTTCCTCACCAAGTAACCAAGATGCATTGTGATCTAGCGTGGGTAAAAAACTTTTCCTCACCAAGTAAACATGATGCATTGTGGTCTAGCTTGGGTAAAAAACTTTTCCTCACCAAGTAAACATGATGCATTGTGGTCTAGCTTGGGTACAAAACTTCTTTTCCTCACCCAGTAAACATGATGCATTGTGGTCTAGCTTGGGTGCAAAACTTCTTTTCCTCATCATGCCTAATTACATGATGGTTTCTTCCATACAAACCCTGTAATTTTATTCCTCTCTGACCCCTTCCCTCCAGAATTACTAGTTTAATTAGTACTTTTTCCTGGGCATATTGTGTGCATTCTGATGATTTAAAGAGTTATTATAYTTATTAACATGTCGTTACATTTTAAGATTAATATATTTTACACTAAATTATTAGAAGAATAATTCTATAAACTTGTACATAAAAGAGTTTGAAAGTGTTTTTTATTTTATAAAATAAAGTTGATACAAGGTTTACATAACAATGTGGCATATTGTGCAATATACTGCTTTTACTCGTTTAAGTGCTGCAGCATGTATTAATTTTTTTGTTTCTTTTTTTTGCATCAATTCTGGGGTGGCATTTATTCAAAGGTGCCACTTATCTTCTTAAATGTGTTTACCACATTCATAATGTGTAACCAATGTTTTAATACAAAGTGAATGCAAGTTACGTTTAAAAAATACAAAATACCAATGTTTTTCTGGTATGGCTATAAAGAAAACCACTATAAAGGCAGCACTCATTCGCGGTGTTCAATTGGGGGCAGTGCTTAAACAAGTAAATACAGTATCCATCATATTTATGAGTAAGGGTCCATTCATTTACATTATCATATTATTACATTGAGTATTTTCTACCCTCAACTCGTTTTGCGTCGCTTGCCAAGACCTGTCTTGTGACAACGACCTAGCTTCTATCTGGTTGATTTCTAATCTAACAATATGACCACCAAAATATCTCAATTGTGATTGGGCTGGTATGTGTTGGATCTTTGAAATCATTGCAAATAGGGTGAAATCAGTGAGCAAAAAAAATCATAAAATTTAAAAACATTTTGATGGTCATATTATAAAAGAAAATTGGGTTTTTGGGTTTTTGTGCAGTTTGGAAAAAATATCACTAGTGCAGTTTAAAATCAAGATTTTTAAATTGAACTCACCTCTGGCTTGTGGAATTGAAAATCTTGATTTAAACTGCACTTGTGAAATTGTTTTCAAACTGTACTTGAACCTTTTCGATTTCCTGTATACGAAAGTGATTCCCAGCCCCCTTTAACACCCAGATTTTTTATTATTGCTTCTTAACTTGGCAAAAGTGCTTGTGAAATTAATACCTATTTTTCATATTTAACTAATGACAAACAAAATTCTGAATGTCTGTGTTGACGTTTCAGTTGTACAATTCTGTCCAAGATAACAATTATATTAAGAGCTAGTTGAAAATGAAAACCCAAAGTTCTGGAATGGAGTTATAATAATATTGTTGGTCACAATAAATTATAAAATTAGTGTATACAACAATTATTAAATGCAGTCCAATTATCTATAGAAAACCTAGTAAATACATTGGCACTTCAAATAATGAGCTAAAAGACTGGGATTATTACCTTGGTTACAGAATGTTTATGCTGTGTTCTGGGTATTTAATATTGGATGGAGAGTAAATTCTTGAGTATCATGATTAGCATATCCCTTGCCTTGTCATGACCGTGTTTGTGCCGTGAGCTTTTCACAGTCATATGAAAACTGCTTTATGAATGCAAAGTGCAAAGTGATAAAATTATTTGGGTGTGGACACCCGATTAGGAACGCTTTTACTGAGCTAACCAATCATAATGTTGAGTGAAAGCCGTAGCCAATATGGAGAAAGCAGAATCAGTAGCATATTGGCTTCATTTAATATTACTTTTCATTTCCACAGATTGTTGCTTACAGGGTTCGTGCTACTCCTTAAACTCCTTGAAAACTCCTTGAATTAAATTCACGTTTTCAAGGGCACTTGAAAAGCTCTTGAATTTTATGATTATAGCGAAACTCCTTGAAAACTCCTTGAATTTTTGCTTTGATCATTACTTACATGGTTTTGAAATAGATCTAGTCAGAAAGATTGGAAAATCAGAAAGTCGGCCATGTGCAACCACTGTGTAAAACCTTGGTATAGTTAGCTGAACATACTCCTTGCATATTCATTTTTGGGTCCTCGAATAGTCTATGAATTTTAAGTGGTTTACCTCTCAGAATGAACCCTGTGCTTAGATTGTTTCTATACGTTCTCTGGCAGAAAGATAATCAGATCTAGACTTTATTGCTTGCTCCTGATTGGTTAAGTTAGGATTCTTTGTTTTCATTCTCTGTTATGATTGGTTAACTTTATCAAAGTGGTCCAATTTGGAGTATCTACACTGGAAGTGCAATATATTAAATAAGAAAAAATTCATACATAAAGGCTGAAAAAGATATATAGTTATAAAAGGTTGAATGCTGGCTATTGCAGATGACACTTTCCAGACTTTCGTGGCCCTTGTGCATATTGATTCATTAAGCTCTACTGGCTGTGGAAGTTGCACCCGCTACCGTTGGTTGTTCTCTTGGTTGGAAGAATTGAGCTGGTTTGTTACGAAGCTGTGGATTAGTAAAAGCAAAACAAAAAGTTTACTAGTAAATCACATAACCCTTCAACCATTCAAAAAACCTGATGTTTTGATTACTGACTAGTTCAATGATTATGAAGCAAATTTCACTAAAAACAGGCAATTAATATCTATTTTTCCCCCATAGCACTCTCACCAGAAGGAGAGTGCCAAGAACAATTTAGTGCTATCCTCAACAGACAAGGACAGTATATGCAATGGAAGCACGGGTGGCATAGTGGTGAGAGTGCTTGCCTCTTATCAATGCGACCCAGGTTCGAGCTCCACTGGGCTTGGTGTTGTATGTGAGTATAGCTGTTGTTAGTCCCTCCGGGCTATCAGTGTCATATGTGAGTAGAGTTGTTTGTGGTTGTGGTGTGGTTGTGGTGCTTGGAGAATTTTTCTCTGGGTTCTCCGGTTTTCCTCCCTCCACAAAATTCAACTCCTAAATTCCAATTTGATCAAGGAATGACTGCCACAGGTTCCTTAACGACTAGCTATTAAGTACCCTCGTAGAAACAAACGAGGACGGTTTTTTTTAGGGGTTGTGAAAGTTATGTTTCTAAAAGGTTAACCAATTACCTCAATAAGGAAAAGTCCAGAAGGCGTAACAGGATGGGTATAAGCATAGAAACACCATGCTCCTAGTCCTATAACAATAACCAGTACCACAAAGACAACTATGATAGCTACAACAGCCCCTGTACTGATTCCAGATGACTGACTAGAGTAGACATCCCTTTTATACGAGCCAGAGTCACCACCACCTCCTGAACACTTCTTGTACTGTTAAATATGAACAATATGACTATTAAATCACTGAAACATTCTGGAAGGATATAATATAAAATAATAATCTTAAATGTTACGTGGTGAGTACAACCCATTCCACACTCACCAACACTATATTTAATATTTTGAGCATATTTTAAAGTTTTTAGATTTTTAGTTCTTAGATTATATTATTTATATTAGCTTTATACTACCAATATTTATTCTTAACTTTCAAT
This sequence comes from Actinia tenebrosa, assembly GCF_009602425.1. Next base: position 53,688 of record NW_022258016.1, on the reverse strand, counting down.
ATTTTCAGCAGGTCCACATCAGCCTTAGGCTGCCGATATTTGTAGTAGTTTATTAGATTATTATATTATATATTTAATTATAACTACTATAATATGTAAGTTTAACCTGCTTTAACAAATAAAGTATTGATTGATGAAGCACACTAACTTCTAAGCACACAACTATAAACTTGCCTGTTGGTTTTTACTAGGATTCCTTTTCAAACTGACAATTTTCCATATTTCAGTTTATTGGTCAATGTTTAATATTACAATAAATACTTTGCAGCCTCCCTTGAGTGCTTTGTGCTTGCAATTGACCACCCCATGAATTAAAGGGGTCAGTATCAGAATTGACTATAGTGCAGTTTTCGTATGACTGTGAAAAGCTCAGTGCCGTAAGCGTGACATGCTGTGACCGTGATACTTTCTAGAATTTTAATTGGCTGATTTTTTTCACGCGCAATATGATTGGTCTAAAAGTGCTGTGATCTTGGCGTGACCGTGTTGGTGCCGTGATTATGCCGTGTTCCGGGTATTTGATTGGATGGAGAGTAAATTCTCATGCAATTCTCTTGCTGTGTCACGACCGTATTTGTGCCGTGAACTTTTCACAGCCATAAAAAAACTGCACTATGTAATATGTACCCTCTTTTATAACAGAAATAAGACCTTGGTACATGTAATAGTATACCTCTTTGATAGCAATAGTGTCACATGATTTCTTTATCCATTCAACACGATGACGATCGAAAGAGTCAGAGCACCTGTATAATTAAAAATTAATTTTCTGGTATTATTTTGCGTAAGAATTCATGTTTTTTACATTAACCTAATCTATAAGGACTCATCCGTGAATTCAGTGATGATTGCCAAGTGGCATTACTTATTAGTAATAATAATTATTATTATAGTATCATTTCCAGATGTGATGTCATTGATAGTATTGAGGGCAAGCATGAGGCAGGCAAAACTAAAAGATTGGTTTGTTTTGTACATTTTCCCTTGAAATTTCATCAGTCTCATGATGGCCACCAGTGATACTTAAGACAACGTCATTACATCTCAGAATTAAACTTTTGTGTAGTTCCAGAAAATATCCATACCCTCACCATGCTGGGAATTTGTAAAAAGACCCCCCTACCCCAGGAACTTCCAATTGTCTTCCACACAAAATTTTGTTATTTCTCTGATGCCCCTCCCCTCCAGAATTGCCATTTTCCTCCCAGTAACTGAGGAGAACTAGTGACAGAACGTGAAGCTGGTCTGCTAATGAAAATGACTGGAGTCATAAGAAGTGACACATTACCTCTGAAGTTTAAAGCACCAGGAACAAGTAAATACAGATTGGGAGACAGTAAGGTTCGTACACTCTTCACAGCTTTTTGCAGCAATACAGTCTATGATGTAAATAAACATTAATGAAGCAAAAGCATTGAAAGTCAAGGAAACAACTGCTTAGGCTATGCTTAGTGTGCATATATTGAATGAATGAATGCAGACAGGAGGTATATAGTTGCTTTTAAGGAGAGAAAAAGCAAGAAAGAAACAAATTGCACACTTAGTGACACTTCTAAGTGAYACCTAGTGTGAATGGAGCACCGTTTATGACACTATGCACATGTGTGCAGCAAACTTTTCATTAAATAAGTGTAACAAAACAGAATTGAAAACTTAACAGGTTGTTTTATTGTAAAGAAAATAAAACAGCTTTTTCCATGCTCCATTCAGTAATTAAGCATGTAGGAAGTGACATAAGTGCAAAAGAAGTACATGCTGTAAAACAATATGATGATTATTGTTAATTATTTACTTACTTTTGACAGGGAATAAAAGTAATTCTGATCCATTTGATTTGATATCCTTGATTTTATCCACTTTATGATAGATATAGAAGACTCTTACTTTAATCCCTGTAAGTTAAAGACAATGTGAAGAACTGTTATATTCTAAGTGTCAACTGGCAAACATTTTTCTTGCCTTTTACTGGATGGATAAAAAGTATACATTAATTACATTTCTTGTAAAACTTGATCCTTTTACGCTTCCTTCTCTTACCAGTTGATTCATTGTACTTTCGTTTAAGGGAATCAAGGGTGGTGTAGCAATAATGCACTTGCCTCTCGCCTCAGGTCTCACTGAGGTTCAATTCCCAGAGATTTCATCATATGTGATTAGAAAAGCATGGGAAGCACAGGAGGTGTACAGGGGTGAGAGAGTTAACCTCTCACCGATGTGACCCTGGTTTGATTCTCAGACTCGTCGTATGTGAGTCCCAAAGTTGTTCATTGGTTATCTCCTGTGCTTCAAGGGTTTTTTCTCCCGGTTCTCCAGTTTTTCCTCCTTTAGCAAAAATCAACTTCCAAATTCTAATTCCATCTAGAAAGGGCCTGGATGAAAATTACTTTGTGTAAATTTAGTTCCCCTATCAAATTGAATGTGTAGTTTTAGTTTTTTYGCTTTTTATATCGTTTTGTTTTGATTTTTTTTCGTTTAGAGATCTCTCCCCAAAGCTTAAACTAACATGAAAGGATCTTTTTCAATGATTTAAAGATATCCTCACAGACTGTAAAAGTTATCAAACTTTTACTTATTATTTCCCTGATATTTCAAACTGTACACTTACATCTCTTGTATTGAACAGCATAATAAGTCCTGTAGCCAAAAAATGCATCTGATATCCCAACTCTAACAGGATGTTTCGACGCTAAAGGGTTCTTTTCAAGAACTTCGGATGGTGTCAAAGGAATCTGAAAAGTAAAGAAAAAAGTTATTTAGTATTAAATGAAACAAAAATCATGTGCTTGATGACCAGTCCTCCTGTCCATTGACAAAATCATATTTGGTAATATTTAACAATCTGTACTGTAAGTACTTGGTTGATAAGTGGTCGGTTAGTGGTTGTTATGTTAACTGGTAGGTAACGGCAAGATTTTTTTTCTTTTTTACAAAATACAAAGGTGTATTATTTACAATTTAAGAGGGAAACACTAGGTGTTACCCTCTAGATGTTTACATACAATGGTGTATTATTTACAAAATAATGCAGAAATGCAGAATTTGACCATTACACAAAAACGTATTAAAGCGTATAATGGTAAGATAACTGACAGTAAGATAACGGTAAGTGGTCGGTGAACAGAGTTACCGACCACCACCATTACTATTGCCATCATATATGACCGAATGCAACAACAACAACAACAAATAACAACAACAACCTTTATTTACTCATAGGGAGAAGAAAGATACATAAAAACATTTAATACTAGATATCTATTTACAATCATGCAAATTAAAGCAATCAGCATTCAACATGGCAAATTGGCATGATTCTCCCATTTTACACTAAGTCTTGTTCTGTCAATTGAGTCTGGGCGATTCACAATTTGGTTTTGGTTCAAAAGATTGCATCCTTTTGATTGACAGGCAGCAAAAAGTATTCACGACAATTTTATATTGAGAATAGCAGTAGTAATACAATGATTATCATCTTATTTTTACTCACCAATTTGTAAGCAAACTTAATTCTTCCATCTTTGTACAAGGAAGCCTGGAAGGTGAAGGGGCCAGCTGAAAGGAATATTTAATGTTAATACAGAATGAACGAGGCTTGATACTTTATTGTAATAAAATATATGCCTAACAAATCAGAAATAACAATGTACCATGCTACAGACTGTTAATAGTCCTTCATTTCCTCCAGACTCAGTGGTCAGTGAGGGTATTTCGTTCCCTGTCTTGGATGCGCAGGAGACGGACCCTACCCACAGGACAAAAAATAACGGCCAGTCATTTGCCAGTCATGATGAACAGTGAAATTAAATTTAGCTCTGTCATTACCTCATTTCTGCTGCCGTTTAAGCCATGCAACCCCCAAACAAGAAATGTAATCTTGAAACATAAACCAACAGAGGAACAATATAAATCAAATTACCTTCTTCTTTGTTGGAAAGATGAAGGTTTGTCCATTGTACAGTAAACTGTGTTGCTGTAAGGATCAAATGAAACAAACACTTACTCACTTAAGTTTGTAAATTCAAACAATTCAATCTTAGAAAAAAGTGCTCATTACAGGAAGTTTATTTTGAACAATTTAGAAAGCATTATATATATGCATCATAAATACATGACCAAATTGACCACTGTTAACTAAAAAATGTTYGATAGAGTGAAGGCATTTAACCCGTGAAATAAAAATTATTAGTCAACGTGTAATAGTCAAATAGACAGAAAAGAAATCAATGGAATTAAGGTCTACTAATCCTGAGGGGGGACTCCCTTATAAAAGGGGTGGGGTCCTCGTCGGAAATTCCGAAAAAATGACTCCTAAAAGGGACCTGTATTTTGGGAAGAAGGGCRTGGCAGTGATGAAATTTCACCCCTAAGAGGAACCAATCAATAACACATTTTTTTGTTTGGTTTCTCAATTTTATTTGCATCAAATGTCTGCTCTAGCGAATTTATGACGACGTTGTCACATACAATTCGCTTGCCTTTTTGTAGATCTTATACCCTAAAAGGGACCACAAAATTCAGTTGGTGCGCATTCCCGTCGTTATCACCCTAAGCGGGACCAAAACCCTGTTTCCAAACCCTAAAAGGGACGACAAGGACCCCCGCCCCCTTTCATAAGGTAGCCCCCTGGGCTACTAATGTGTGTTAGTCTAATAGCTATTTCACGTGTTTAACAACTTCACTCTAATTCAAACAAATAATAATTTTAATCACATTCATAATTTAAACTTTACATGACAGGAAGCATTAACCAAATCAGATTAGACCAAATTCAATCGTTCCTTCTTCCTGTCATGGCTGAGTTATGTTACTCCTGTCACGGCTGCCATCACATGATGGTGCAAAGTCTCTATATGATGCAAGATATTTACCATTACTGAAGTAGTATATCACTGCACTTTCATTGAGGGATGGGTTGAATGGTGCCATAAATGGGGCAATGTACATGACGCTTGTTATGAGAGATGTTTCCACATAACCAACGTACAAAAAGCCTGTAAGATTAGATACATTGACTAAAATTATCAAAACAATTACTCTTAATTACTTTTTTTCATTCCGCTCTGAATAAAGTGACTAGCTATTTTCAATAAAATGATTCCATTTCCAACAGTTACAGTATAACTTGGTAATAATTTCTCCTTACCCTTCACACTGGTAGATCCAGATGGGAGTTGAAAGAAGTGGTAAGCAAGAGGGTATGTATGTTTACCATAAGGGCAATACATGTAGCGTACTATTATAATTGCTGATAAATTTATATAAAAAAGATTGCCTGATTACATAGGATAGAAATTAATAATTAACTAAAGCTGAGTTATCCTGAGTTAATATAGGTACAAACAAATTTATTGTGCACGTGGGTGGCTGTAATGGAACACAGAGACACTGTTTCATCACAGTCTCTCACCACTATGTAGTTCAAACCTGGGGTTATCAAAGGGATCAATGATTGATTGCACTGCAAATATGAGATGAGTTTGTATAATGCATTAGGGTTTTTAATTTTTTAACTCTGGTTTTCCTCCCTAATTCAAAATCAATGTGGTGTGTGTTGTAATAAAATAACAAGAGCTGTGTTATAGAGCTGAGTGTGGAAAAAAATTTTGATACAAGAGCTCCTTAAAGGGAGTGATGTGTATAAAATATAAGTTAAAAATTATGTCAAATTATAAATTTAATTAAGTGTTAATAATGTGACAAGATGAGACAATAGAGTGCAAACAATATAACCCTGAAACTTTAGTAATACTAAATAGCACAATTTCATGCAAATTCCATTGTTTTCTATTGTTTCATTAGCACTATTTTGTACTATTTAGTAATTAGTGTTTCACGRATTAATTGTTTGCACTCTATAATAATAATGATTAGTATTTTCACACAAGTAAATATGATAAATCCGGCATGCTCATTGGTAACAATATTTACGTCTCATGCTGCTATATTCACCTACAGGTGGATATAACTCTCACACCCTCATTTGCCAATTTGTGCTGCTTGCAGAGATAAAAAGAATTTGAACAAAAAAAACCCAGTCATTTTCCATTATTTATCAAATTCACTGGTGTTAAAAATACTAAAATAATTATTCGCCTTCGGCAAATAGTTATCATTAATAAATTATGAAATGTATTATAATTATACCTCCAGTAGTGATTGTAGCATTGGTGACAGGGTGGCCATAATAAGGAAAGGTAAATTGTAATTGAAAATTCTAAATAATATTAACTATACATTAGTCAAACAAGATTATAAAGATTTCATTAATTTATTGGTTTTGATAAATAATAATTTTTAATGGTTTCTGGAATAATCATGACTAAGTTAATAATCATGCAAAGTTTCATTAAAATGTATGTTTGTTTTGTCATTCTCGACTTTCACATCCCCATAATCCTTTGCGTCTTTGGGGGGTAACCAGAGG
>NW_022258016.1:27152-46989 GCF_009602425.1 Actinia tenebrosa | reverse complement strand
CAGTTTTTTGATTGGTTACCCCCAAAAAACGCAAGGCATTATGGGGATGTGAAAGTCGAGAATACACAACCAAAGAGCTTGGTTGGGTTCCCTGTGATCATTTAATCCTTTTGTTCATAGCCAGTACCATTCATACCTTTGATTTCAAGAATCCCTTTGAAAGATAAGGGTCTGTCTTTTTCTCTGGATGATCTGACAGTTCAAACCAATCATTTTCTTGATTTTGGGAATAAATGGATTTATAATATTTGTGGTCATCTTTCTAAGTATAAGGATAAAAAGGAGGCAATTTTACTTTTAATAAAGCATGACAAATTTAACAAATCGCTCACTGATTTCTATTGACTGTTGCCTCGTTGATCATAGATGACATCTTAAAATGTCCAACACTCAAGTGGAATCACGAGTTTTTAACTTTCAAGATGTCATCTATAATTAATAAGACCATAGTAAGAAAAAGCTTAAAAGAAAAATGGTTTCAAACACATGCAGACTCTGTGCATGAGTGATTCATTATGTGTCTGTCCTCTTATTGATCATAGCTCTAAGCTATCAGATTGTATTATTACATTCCGTGTCAAATCAGATTTACTAGCTGCTTGGGTAATAAGGCATTTACTGCAGCAGTAAGGTGACAGCCATGGCTACCAAGAGCCAAGTTAATGTATCAGACTAGGTTTTCATTATTTTAAAGAATACATGTAGGAGAAGATCATATTAATATAGCTGGACAGTCCTGGGCCGGGTTGTTCAAAGCTGGATTAGCGCTAATCCAAGATTCACTATAGGTCTTATTAAGAGTTAACCCAGGATTAGCACTAATAAATTGGGCTTTGAACAACTGGGCCCTGGCAGGGTTTTTATCAAGCCTTAAAATAATAGGATTCAAGATCATGGTAGCTGAAGCCAGTGTTATTTAATTGCTATGTGAGTTACCAGGTAAAGTTAAGATATTATAAAGAAAAATGTTAAGTTATATTTACCGTAGCATTTTTTAATGGGTCAGCATCCCTTCTGTGACGTATGCGTAGGTGAGACTCATCCAACCTATCTATTGGTAATTTTCCATTTAATAGACGTGCATCTTGATACTGAAGAAACTGATCTATTTGTATACAGAGAAGGCATTCCAAGCATTAGGGATTTTATTTTCTATCAAGGAATGGTAGTTGATGGTCAGGGATTTATACAGAAAAAAAAGAAAAACCTTTTTTTTTTATTTTATTCAAATTTGAAAAATGAAAATATTTTATTTTATTTTATATTATTCTATAAACTTTGCCAAGGAAATGAAAATGGACCAACTTGCAATGCCGATTTTTTGCGCAACTGTTGCACAAAAAATCCTTGTCATGTAGCATAGCACCAAGGACGATTCTTCTTGCAATTTTTCACTCTGCAACACRTTGCAAGTTTTTGATCTGGCTTCAAAAACTTGCAACACAAGATGACGAATTTTCAGCAAATTGATGCATGTAACATGTCCATCGCCGATTTGACACGCAACAAAATGGTGCCAACTATAGAAGAAGTAAGTTTAAAGAGTACAGCAACTGCAATAATTGTCTAAACCTACTGAACTGAACAGACAAGATAAAGCTTTTGTAGTTGATGAAAAATGATAAAAGCAAGAAAAGAAGAAAAAAGATAGATGTGAGTGAGTTGGCAGCGCGTGGACTGAATACTAAAGTAAATGCTGCGCGAAAAGTTGTTCCGGTGTAACATGTCGAAACAAATCGACACACAAATGGCTCAATAGCGTTGCATGAAAAATCGGTGTTGCAAGTTGTTCCATGTAACACCAACTTTTATCTACTGATCAAAATGAAACATTTTTCCTGGCAACGGGTAATAGGTAACTTCCTTCTTTGGTGCTGAATGGCTGGTCTCACTTTCAATTTGGGTTGCAACTTCAATAACAACAGGTGTTGGTATTGATCAACRTTGTGCACAGCTATCAATATTATTTTAATCTTTCCTTTTCCTCTTTTCTGTCCCTCCCTTCTCTCTCTATTCTAGTTTTTCCCTCTGCTCCTCCCTCCCTTTTTTAGCTGTTTCTCCATCCTCTCTCTCCCCTGATCCATTCCTCTCTACTACCCGATTTGGATAGTTAAGGTATGGACGGACATAAGGTGCAACATTGCACGCAACAGGACTGTTGCAACATGTGTCTACCCCTGAAACTTGTTGCCTACAACGTTGCATGCAACAAATCTGAAGTTGAATCACGCTCTACTCTTACAACATCGTGAGCAATGAATTTCATCGTGTGAACATGGTCGCAACATTGCATGCAGCATCTTGAAATTTCCAGCCAATCAGCTTGCACCAAATTTATAACTGCTGACCAAATAATTATCTTAACATAGAAGGCTGACAAAAGCACAGGGAACCCSGCTATATTTTTTTGCTTCTCTTAGAAAAGTGACTTTGCTCTTTGTGGGTTTCCTGTTTTGTGATCGGTTTCCTATTACATAAGCTGTAATCAGATCTGTGCTGTGATCAGATCGGCGCTGTAAACTGATAGCCGATTAAATTCAAATCAATAACCGTTGGTGTTTTGTTTATTATGGGTTGCCTGTGTATTGCATAAATAATTGTCCAATATACTGTATTGAATGTGTGTTGTGGTTTATTGTCTGCACCAAAACGCTAACGAAAGTTTGAAAATGTTAATGAACCCACGCAAACATCTTCATGATTGTCAAATTCAATGCTAAATTTCTTAATGAACGTTCCATCGCACTATTGAGACTCCGTTCGCCTTATTGYAYGCCTGTTCGCTCTAATGACAATGCTTCTTCGCTTCAATGAATATTCCTTTGCGGTTAATGAACAGCAAAAGGTGTAATTAATGCTATAATTATACAGCTTCTCATTAATCCCATATAGGTAACTGTCCAATTATTTTCTTAATTGGACAGGTCTTGTTGATATGGGATTAATTAGGCAGCTATATAATTAATAGGTAATGGGATTTCATGCTCCCCAATCAAGAAATAATTAGACTCGAAAAATTCCTTTGACTTTCAAATTGGACTCGGCCTACAGCCTCATCCAATTTTGTCAGCATGGAGTCCTATTACATATACTAATTGTACTCCTCTTGACCAATCAGAGTCGAGTAATTTTGTTGAGTGTACTATAACATGCATATATAGTAATAATTTACCTACTTTATGAGCCTGATATTAGGGACTTTAAATGCACTGTAATCCACGCAAAAAATTTAATATGTTGTTTCCTATTTTGGTTTGACAGGTTTTTCAAACAATTTATTTTTTTGAGAACGCACTATAAACTAAAACTGTCGTTTCAGTATCCTAGTTTTTCTTGAAGAAATCCCAAAAATATACAACGAAAATAAACTTTGTATGGATTCGTAAATAATGTAGATTAAATTTGCTTTGCTGTAAGACAGCTGTTAGAAAAATGCATATCTAAAAGTCAGGAGAGACTTTGCAAGGAAGACTTGATAACGAAAAGTTATGTAAGCTTTATTATTGTCTCGTTGTCATGTAAATAAATACTTTACTCTAAAGACTACATTTCTTAAAAAATTTCGCATCATCGTTTCCTAAACCATAAAAAATAGATGTTATTCAAGACCACGAACTAAAGTTTGTGAATTGTACAAAATAAAGCTTCATAAAAGCTGTCGGAAATTATATTCTTGTATTATCTGATGGTTAGTCTCCTTTCGAAAGGATTAAAAATTTCGACTAAACTGCATAAACTAATCAAGCACAAAGCAAAATATTTAACACTTACCTAGAGAGTGAACAGAGCTGAAGCCCTGAAACAACCACAACGCGACGGCAAAGTACGCGTACGAAAATAGGCTGCCGATTTTCATACCGTTCAGTGTACTTTCAGTGTATAATGAATGACTTAATTAAATTCAAATCGGAAATTCTGTTAGAAAAATCGCTCTTGTAAGCCAAGAGTTCAAGATAACCTAATCAACGATTTTCTTTAAGATTTAAACGTTTTGGGTTTTTTTTTGAGCGTCCCTACGGCACTTCGGAATGTTGGATAAAGTCCGGTTATTGAGTTGCAGCGTCACCGTATACTTTGCTATTATCAGAGCAGTGAAACGTAATTTATGACGTTATAGGACCCATGGCAATGAATAATTATGTGGGCTTCCAAGCAATGAAGATAATAATAGTCAGGACTTCCAGTAGGCCGGTAAACAAAAGCAGTCCCTCAAGTTCTTTCATGCTGAACGATCGAGCGATGCATGTTGGAGTGATGTCTGTTGGAGCGTAATTAGTATACCACAGGCAACCCAAATCTTTTTTCCTTTGACTCCAAAGGTACGTACTCCGAAGGACTATGGAAATAGTATTTTTAGGTGGCTCTCACTGAAGCATAACATTTTTTCAGTGACCCCAAAACTACAAACTTTTACTTTAGTAGAAATTAAATATCATAAATATCCAACACATTTTTTCGTTACAGAAAAAAAGAGGCTGCCCCCACTACCCTCACCATACAAAGTCAGCTATAAACGGTTCGAATCGTCAGTACAGTTCTAAACTCTTTTTTATAGACGGCGTTAAAGTTAAAGTTTCCTTTTTATTGACTTGTTATATTCAACAGTACACAAGCTGGCGAGTCTTTGATGGCCTGCGTGTCGGCCAAACACAAACTGTTGGTTAACCTAAGGCTAGTCTTTGAATGACTAAATACTGATTGGATTTCCTGTGGTGTTTTGATGCTTTCGCAAGATGGCTGAACGTTCTTTGAGGTTCATTGGTAAATTTTTAAGAAGATCCCTATAATGCTTATTTTATTTCTATTCCTTTTTTGCTCATTTTTCAAATGTTTTTTTTTTCATACACGACAAAGATATTGGGGTAAATTTAACTGGTAAGCAAAATTAACTTTCAAATCAATTTTAAACATAAGTTTAAGAATAGGTAGGAACTTTTAAATATTACAAGATTATAAAGAACTGATTAGGTAAACTTCTTCAACTACAGATCCAGTGTTTAGAGGGAAATATCATGGCAAGCAGGCTCACACAGGTTGGATTATCCATTACTGGGTTTTATTCTTACCATTATAATTTTAATGCCAGCTGTTGATGAATAAAGTAAGCTTATATCCAAAGAAATTCAAAACCCTAATTACTATGCTCAACATTGATATGAAAATTTGATGTCAATAGATGACTTCGAAGATGTATTACAAAGAGCATTTAAGGTTGGAATGAAAAAGGTGTGTAGAATGTATAATTTTATGATAACAATTCACAAGTTTGGATTATTTTACCTAAACTTTAATACTGTAACGATAAATCAAAGCGTAGTTCCAGTAATTATCCCCCACAGAGGATTTGTTTTTAAAAATACCCCCCTGAAATTCCAATTTTCTTCCATACAATCTCTGTAATTTTGTTCTTTCTTTGACCCCCACCCCTCAGAAATTCCAAATTCCTCTGGGGGGAGAGGGGAGCAGCATTGTTAATTTCTTGAACTATGCACAATATATGAATTATTTTCATCAATTTTGCAGATGATAATTACAGCAGGGAATTTAAAAGAAAGTAGGAATGCATTGGAATTGGCCAAAACTCATGGCAAGTTACATTTTTAAATGAGACCACAGTTGGAAAAGGGGGTAGATAGCAGAAGTTTTCAACCCCCACCTCCCCCCCCCNCCCCCCCCCACTATTTCAGAATTGAATCTACTTATCAGCCCCAAAGAGATGCTCTGCTGGATAGGGTATTGTTTTTCAGGTTTCCGGCCTTAGACAGGGTATACGATTTCCATGATATTGCCTATGTCCTGGACAGAGTCATCATTCTAGCATATGTTGGTTAACCCTATCTGTCATGGTTTTTTTCCTGCCAACAAACAATTTTAAAGCGCAAGTGCTCATATAAAGTTATCTACAGTGGGTCATTACAGAAAAATTAAAAAAAAATACAAAAATTTACTCCAAGTTAATATAATTCTTTATTATCATACATTCATTATATTTATTATATAGTTAGGATAGTAAATACGCCCTGATTGGTCAAAAACTGTGCTTTATTAGTGAACGGATCACAGTGCTGATGCCTTCCACGCATGCAAAGTGCTGCTAAATCCTGAGACCTTCTTTCTTTTTGCGCAAATATATTCAATACTCAAATGAAATTAGTATATAATATATAATATAAATATAATAAAACTAATAAAACAGCTTTTTTGTGCTCCGTTCAGTAATAAACGCACTTAGGAAACGGTGAAGCACTCAAGAAGTGTAAGAAGCACTGGCCTACGGCTTGTCCTTCTCCATAATTACAATTTTTTCGTGCTTATGTCACTTCCTGCGTGCTTTATTACTGAACTGAGCATGGAAAAAGCTGTTGTATTTGTTAAATACAGTACTAGGTGTCTAATATACTGCTTGTTTTACTGATAGATGTACTATATTGTACAGTTGGATGTCATCCAACACGATGTGGAGAATTTGAAAAAGATGGAACCAACCCTGATGAATACTTGAGTGATTTGATTTCATTTGCAAAAGAGAACAAAGGCAAGGTGGTTGCACTAGGAGAATGTGGCCTAGGTAATTCATAAATGAAAGAAATCATATAATAATACATAAAAATCCATTGCTTTATTTTATAATAATGCTTAAATGTCAAAAAGAATATTTTCCTACTTCTTGCAGATTTTGATCGTCTCCATTTCTGTCCCAAGGAATTACAGCTAAAGTAATGTAGTAATGATTTCTCTGAAATAACCTTTGGGCTGATCTATGTCAATTTGTGGCAAACTCACAGATTGAATTTAGTATACTTATTTTGGGTTTGACTCACAGGGAAGGATCAGGAGGTTTATTGTCTTTGGCTTTCCTGGTTTTTTTAGTTCATAATAAATTTATTGTGAGTGTATGTGAAGGCACAAAACACTTTCCAGCCTCCTTAACCTGTTGTATCTTCTCATATGTTCAATGTTTTTCTTCCAAAACATTGCCTGTTCACCCATTTACATGCTAGAGAGTTTGCCAAAAATATTTTAGTATCCACCATCAGTTTCTCTCTGTAGAGTCTAAGGCAACATGGGTCTAATAGGTCAAATACACTGCTAATGCATCATCTTTCACCACCATGAATCCAATGGTTCAGGTAACTGGTTTGAGCCCTGTGAACCCCACACTTGTAAATTGAAATGTTCAATGTGTTGTTATCTCCCTTGAAACAAGGGCTTTTCGCTGGGTTCTCTGGTATTCCTCCCTCTGTAAAGATTAACATGGGAGTTGAGAGTTGTGTGTATAGATTGATTATTCTTACTAAATGAATGTAGTAAGCAGTGTGTACCCAGATTTATTTATTTATTATTACCAATGACCAAAATTTCATATGTTAAGTATTTTAAAAACACATAACTTGTGCCATCAGGTATTTTGAGAAGCAATTTGATCTGACTGAAGCTATCAAACTTCCAGTCTTCCTTCATTCAAGAAATGCACACCAAGATTTCATAGGTTTGTTCTGCCTACAATATATAATGGAAAATTTACATTATATATTGTAAATTACTTTGCATAACTTTGCGATCACCAACTCGCTCACTGTTATGTATCACCATCTATCAAATCCAATTCCTATGGCGGACGCGCTTTCTCAACATTTGCACCGAAAATGTGGAATTCAATTCCTGAACACATTAAAAGTGCAGAATTTAACAGTATAAACTTYCAAAGCTAAACTTAAGATATTTTTATTTCAAAAACATTATTTTTAGTTAATCATATGTATATCTGGTGTTGCTAGGCGCAATGAGGTTAGAAATATGCGTTGTTAGGCACATTGAGGTTATAAGTGTGGCCTATAAGCACCTATTTATCATATTATTATTATTATTATTATTATTTTCTCTGTTTACATTTAAGATTTCAAAAAAATTCAAATCAATTTTCAAATAAATTACATTTGCACATGATCATGAATATAATGAATCTGAGGTGGCAGGGCCTAAAACAGAATTCTAGATTTCCTTACTAATAGGCCATCTAAGATAAAATTATGATAAATAATTCAAGATATTGAACGACTGATTTTAAAATGTACTGATAATGATCTTATTCTTGTTGTGTTTAGATATTATTAGAAGAAACAGAGACCGATTTGTTGGAGGAGTGGTATGTATTTACACAACATTCCCACATCCAGCATTTCTAGCTATTCCTGTTCCATATAATAATATTACTGCAGACCTTTTCAATTTGTGATCGAATCCTAAAAAAATATCTTTCGTTGAATATTTTTTTGTGACTTTAAATGATTATATCTATCATAATCTCTTGAATTTTGATTCTTTGGAATAAGACGTTTCTAACGCGCATGCGTAGGGTGAGATTCGAGAATTCGATCGCTTCGATAAATTTCTTTAAATTCAAGGGGAAAAAATAATTACAGAGAAAAACTCGAAAATAGAATTCGTTTGCTTGAAATACTTTATAAGTGTCTTTGTTTCTTCGTGTAAAGGGAGGAAGTTGCATCCCACATTGGTTGTTGRCCCTTCGTTTTCCCTATATAAATATGCAAACGACCCTATACATGTCGGAAGCGCACTGGCGTTTGAGGAGTACTATCATCGTATCGTCCCCGTGGGCTGATCTGATRGTAAGCTTCAGAAGGCCTTCTTAGATTTCCATTTCGGGGTCTAGCATTTCCACCGCTTCTCCCGTTGCTTAGCGCACGGTTGAGTTGCATACTAAACGACACCCCATTCGTGTGAGTGTTTCGGTATAATTGTATCCTTACTTTCCTTGTATCACTGGATACATGTTTCGCATTTCGAATGGCGCTTCCACAGGCACTACAAGTTGTAGTATGCCATCGTTTTGAATTTTGAACTTATGTGGTTCGGTAGTTGTGCTGGGTTATGATGAATTTTCAACCTTTCAATGTGTAATTAATCATTTTAGCCCATACTGAAGCTCACCAAAATGAGAGTATTTTCTTGTCTAGTACCGTGTTTTGATCTAACTGTGAGTTGATTACTGAGATGTCTTTGTTTTCGTAACAAGAAAACAAGCTAAGATGGTGTATTTTTCTGACTAATAAAATCCGGCTGAATCGAAAATTGTTTTTTTCATAAAAGGTTATTCATTCGGGTATCTGCGAGGGGTTTTAACGACATCTTGCTTTTACACAGGCACACTGCTTCACCGGCAGCAAAGAAGAAGCCATCGATTACATGGATCAAGGACTTTTTATCGGAATTACTGGATGGTAATGTTCTGGACATTGCTACTTTATATACGCAAAATACGCGATTTTAGTACTAACATTATCTTTCCCTCAAGTTCTCTAAAAACGGCAGAAAATATTGAAGTTATGAAGACTATTCCTTCAGAAAGAATCATAATCGAAACAGGTATAAATCTTGTGCTTTTTTGTTTGGCTACTGTACCGTGACCCAAATATGTTAATTCATATCGCGTTACTGTCGTCACGCTTTCAGATGCACCGTGGTGTGACATACGACCAACACATGCTGGATTCAAACACATTCAAACAAAATTTGAGACGAAAAAGAAAGAGCGTTTTGAAAAGGGGTTTTGTGTTAAAGGTCGAAATGAGCCAGCTAATATTATGTGAGTATATTCTATTTGAAATTTTTTTTTCTCCTCCTAACAGTCGTAATAATTTAGATTTTGTTGTCAAAAATACAGCTTTTTCTTTTTTTCTATATAACTATTTAGATTATTAGGAGAGTTTTAGTTTGTAGTTTATAGGTCAATTTTTAAAATATGGATAGATGAGGCCTTAGATGAAACGACTGAAGAAGAGTGCCATCCCGGGGGGGGGAGTGCCATACAAGCCTTTCACGACTTCAAGTCGCGTAAAAAATGAGCCAGCTCAACTAGAAACCGTGGGCAGCTGTTCGACCTCGTCGGCACGCTGTATCTAGTGAGCTGGCAATCCCATGAAAAAGTAGTACTAGATATATGAGGCAATAACCCGTGGGCTTACAGCTATTTTCAAAAATGTTTGTGAATTTGTTATGCCGAACGTTGCATACCAAGCTCAAAATGCACTATGGGTGACATGAATCAAATCAGAGCAAGGTCACAACCATATGGAATATTACCAAACTTCATGGCACATTTTTCTGGTATATTTTCTTCAGTGCTGACATTATTTACATATGAAATCAATATAATTCATGTCAATACGAGCTTGGTATATCCAGTGCATGCAACATGCATAAAACCTCCACCAACAATTTTTAAAATAGCTGTGTATTTTGGAGGGCTTATTATAGAAAGGGGTTTTGCAATTCAAATTTAGTGGGCTTATTTTTGGAAAGGCTCAAATGTTGGCTTACAGTATAAAAAACATATGGACGTTTATCATACAACTACCATGTTTATTCTCATCAGAATAAAAACTCTTGTTTAACAACCGTAAATGTATTTTGAAGCACTGGTGGAATCTATCGTTAAACCAACATGGATACCTAGTGAAAAAGGTTAATTCACTAATGGGTAGAGCTTTTAATTTCTTTTCCTTTTGTCATATTTTCTTATTGTAGACAAGTCTTAGAAGTAGTCGCTGGAAGTCGTGGAGAGGACCCTCAACAATTAGCTGAAACAATTTACGAAAACACAGAGAGGTTGTTTTTCAGCTAAGCAAAATAATGTCAGAAAAAACTTTTTCTGTCTCCTTTAATTATTACTAATATCAACTGCTGTAATGACTCAGGCCCCATTAAAATATCCCCCACGTGCACACAACCACACAAAACGTTTGTGTTTTTTTTACAACCAAGATTTGAATACAAAATGTGGAAGGCGCAAAATTTGTTGAACTAGCTCCAGAAAAATCCTAGAACAACCCCTGCAAAATATGTATCGGCCTGCTCGATCGTAATTATAAAAACAACAAAAATACATGTACGACATCTAGCAAATATTTTTATTTAAAAATAATCTTTCATAAAAATTAAAAATATATAGCTTGTTAAAGACTAAATTAAGCCATCATTATATTTTTTAAAGTTTATCAAAATATTTAGAAATGAAATCATTTCTAGTATACAAACTTATTCTTAGCATATATTAGGTGTGTATATTATCCCATAGCTCTCACATTATAGGAGAAATTAAAAAATACAGAAGGTCAACTGAAGTTCGAAAAACGTAATAAAAAAATAATTGCCGTAAATCGTATTACTTCTTGAACTTGGATTTTTTCTATTACTTTAGAAGCTTACAAAGTGCTGTATGTCAAACAATTTTCATATTGCTTACTATCAATCACGTGACTTTTTTGGAGTTGACTGGGGGCTAACAAGCGGTTGACTGGGGGGCAACTAGCGGATGCTAAGTCAAAACACATCAAAATAAGTCCTCGAACTATTGTATTTGACTATTTTCACGACATCAAACCAGAAAACAAGAGATCAAAACAACCTCCAGGATTCTACAAGTCATCAAAAAAGAGCTATTACCGGAAGTGACGTCTATTGATAGCAACCTATTCAAGCACTGTAGTTGGGCAAAAGTGCGCATTTTCTCGATTTTTGATTGGTTCATAGTTGGGCAAAGTTTAAGTCATTTGTTATCGCCGTTGGTCATCATTCTCTCTCGCGTTAACTTGGTAATTGTCCTGACGGGCCTTTAGCATTGAGCGTCGACAGCAGAAATATAAAACAACCATTATCACTAAAAATATCAGGGAACCTGCCATAAGAACTACCCAGACTCCATCCACTGTAAGAGACAAAAAAAACAAGGTTTATTGGAAATATTTCAAATGTCAGTTCAATTACAAATCACTTTATTCCTATCTTTTGCGTAAGTACAAATGCTAATATCAATAAAAGAAAATATGACAAATTAAACTGGGATTCCCGCATTTATCAGTTTTAATGAATTTTAATTTGTAAATCYATAAACGTTTCAAAATATTCTATGCACAGCTGAGATTGTCTGGTTTCTTTCTGTGTGCACTTTTTTGCATTTCTTGCGAAAATTGAAAACTAAAATGTTTTTAAGATTAAATATTCTTTTATTCGTTCATTTTTTTTTTAGAGTGAAACTTCTGGCCTAGTTCTCATGCTTCTCAAACCAGTCTTTCGCACTCATTTTCGAGATAGGAATACAAGCTTTGATAGGATCCAATCGCTAATTTAGACTTATAAATAAAGGTTTACCTGCACATTGCTTGTACATGGGTAGAAGGGAATCGCAGTACGCTTGAAACTCTGCGCTGCCATGGCCTTTTAAAAATGTTTGAACTTTTGCATCATCAAGCATGAATAATCCACCTAAACCAGATTGGAATGAAAATATCGTTTATTAGGTAAATCAAAGATTATACTTATTCATTTGTCTCACGATTGTGGCAGTTGTGACGACCGCGACGTTTCGACTGCTATAGCTACTGCTATAGTCTTCATGAGGCGATTACGTAAACTGCCACAATCGTTTCATTCTATTGCTTATCGTAGTCAAGCTTCTGAAATCATTTATTCAACAAATTTGAGGGGGGAAGCATCAATAATTCACCTACACGAAGGAAAGGACGAGCACCGTCGGTATCAGATTGGGCGGCAATTTCTTAGTTAAGTTTGATCCATTTTTAAAAGTAAGTTGAGAAAAAATATTCGAAATATGAAGAGAAGAAAACATTGGAAATTTATTTAATACAATATCCAGTAGTTCTTACCTTGCCAACAAAATCCTTTTGTCGTGCTTAGATAAGACCTGCATATAACAGATAGAAGATAAAATAGAGTGTACCACAACTGGCAGGACTTCTGGAGACGCAGTCGTTGCCAAAAGTAGAAACGAATTCTACTTTCCGCAACGATTACTGCAACTTGTCTCTCAACATTTTTTTCAAATTGCGCTGTAGATTACATGCTGCAATGCTCCATGCAACTTATGCAACGCCGTTGCGAGACAAGTTGATGAGAAAATTGCTCCGTCTAATCGAGCCTTAACACAAAACACACTGGTGGTTACCTCACTCCGTTGATCCAAACCACGACTTTGCCGTTTGGACACCAGACTCCTCCTTCTTTTATACACGGGTCACATGACATTGCGCACGACTCGCGAGGCATG
Source organism: Actinia tenebrosa (assembly GCF_009602425.1). The sequence continues at coordinate 33,902 of NW_022258016.1, read as the reverse complement.
TCGGTAGCTTTACAGTATTTATGAAGACGACCTGTATAAGGAACGATAGGTAAGAGTGAGGCTGGGGCGTTTACGTGGTACTGGACGAATTTTTAAAGGGTCGATTTTTTAACCCATTACCTCCCCCCCCCCCCCATGGTTCAAGTTCAAGAAGGCATACCGTCAGTTATAATTTATGTACTGCATGTATGCGTACCTACCTGTAACAGTGTTATTAACTCGCATTGGATTGCCTGAAAACAAAATGCATGGAGATCGATAAGATAAATTGGATAAATTGCGAAGGCACTGTAGATTATAGAGCGATTTAACTAAATATGACTGGAAAATTCTTCATCGTATTGTGGGTCTGCCGTATCTTACCATGCCCATAACTACGCGTTGTGATTGGATGCGGTGGGGGGTGAGGATGGGGATGCAGAAAGCCATTTCAATGTTACGGAATGTAAGTGCTGTAAGCTAGTACCGTATATGATACGAAGGAACACCAAGTCTTCTATATACACTAATCCACAATTCAAAAAAAAAAAGAGTTTATAACTCTAGTATTATTTAGTGTTTTCCGCATAAAAAATAAGCCCAAGATAAAGGCGTTGCGCTATAGGAGCAAAGACATAAGTTGAACGTGTCCAAAGCCCGCTCCAACCACTACCCTCGCCTCGTTTCAAAGATGTATATTATCAATCATGACAGAACGTGCGCATGCGCAACATAACCCTGACCTGATGCAGTCAGTGCAATCATAGATCAAGAAGAAACCAGTCTTTATGCTGATTGGTTGGTCTCTACTCTACTCACCACAAGGCCCTTCTTCAGGGTGAGTCAAATTACTCGGTGCAAATCCTATTCGCTGATTGGCGCGGTCAAATATGACTACATTTCCTTCCATGGAGACTTCACCCAGCACTGCCCCTGAAGGCTTCAAACCGATGCTCAGACAATGGAAATCACTGGGGATTCAAAAAAAAAAAAAAAGGATCTATAAATTTTTTTTTTTTAAACAGATTTGTGAACGGTTAATGTTTCACATTAATATGTAAAAGCGGTTTTTTCGTATGAGTGGTTAGATCGATACGATACGTAGCCTTACTGTGATAGCCGTACTGTACTTTACCGTAACCGTAACTACCCATTGTGATTGAATAAGTTACTGGAAGACAATGGGAGGCCATTATGTCGTACCGTGTATGTTACCCATGCACTTCATACGAACACCGCTCTAGTCACTTACTCTTGCTTTCTTACGTAGTGTTTGCCAAGAATCGTAAGACCAAAAGAGCCTCCTCCTACAAGAAAATTCTTGATTACTTTAGTGTTTATTAAAAAAGCATTTTGTCGTTTGCAGTTTATCTAAACCTGCCCAAACTCGGGTTGTAACAGCGTTCTATAAAATCTAAAGGCAAGAGAGAATGATTTTTTTTCATTTCCTCTTGCTAAAAGTCTTTTAGATTGGAGAAAAWTTTTAATGTTTTTAACTGTTAAATGTTTTTATGTTTGCGTGTACATGTCAAACTTACGCATGTCTGTTAAGTAGATAGTTATATAAGGCCACTGATAAGGGTCCGTGTCCACGCAGTAGCTTTTCCAGAACCTCTCGTCGACAGGAGGGCCTCTCTGTAAATATTAATATAACCAAGATTATCATCAAAACTTTCGCCAGTATTTGCAACAATGTATATAGCTAACAAACCTGTGGCCCTCGTTCTATGATCAAATTTGATTTAAAGAACGAAAAATTTATAGAACGAAAAAGTGATTTTTGAGGAGGGAGGAAAACCAGAGAACCCGGAGAGAAACGCTCGAAGCACAGGAGAGAACCAACTGGGAACTCTACTCACATACAACACCGAGAGGCGAGCGCTCTAGCTCACCGCTACGCCACCCGTGCTTCTCGAGAATTTGATTAATCATGTAATGTTTGATTGCTGGGGTTTTACCAAACAAAGGAATTAATGTCACATGTTGCGGAAGTATATCTAGATTCTACGAGTACACCGTGTCTCTGGGCCCAAAAGATAACTTCATGATGCGTACACTAGATATCCCTTGTAACAGAATTTGTTGCATACGCTCTCTAGCTCCCCCTCCTGCCTCACAGCCAATGAACCAGCCACCTCTTCTGCTACGACGTTACCTTTTTTAGCTCGTTAATGACAGCAGCATACACTATTGGTGGTAGCAAAATATCTGTTGTTCCTGAATAAATAATTAAGACAATAATTGATGCTGTATACTAAAACGACCCTCTGCTATATTGGTTAACACTAACAACATCATATCTTACCACTATCTACGATAGCGTCAGGAAAGAAACGAGACGACAGGCCAACACTGTTGCCAGCAACATCCTGCAAGTATAAGACGTTACCCAGTTTGCCACTTTTTTTCGTTTTTTTTTTTGTTTTTTGTTTGTTTGTTTGTTTTGTTTTGTTTTTTGTTGTTGTTGTTTTTTTTTGTTTTTGTTTTTGTTTTTTTTCGCGCTGATCGAGACAAAGCCTCACGATAGGTGAGAGACATAAACAATCAGACCCGCAGCCCGAATGCCGTCTGATTTTTTCATTGTAAACCTACTAATCGAACAAATAAATAATCTTAAAAAATTAAATTAGTTTGATATAATCAATTTTTTTGCGGTTGTTTTGTTTTTCTAAACTGGTCTTTTATCGCTACTAGTGGTCTAAAGCTACGGACACACAGTGCATGCAACATTGCGCATGCAATTGGTTTTGCGACGCAATTTTTTGCACGCAACGTTGCTGTAGTAGAAAACTATCTTACATCAGCAACATTGCCTGCAATATCGCACGCAATGTTGCACCGTGTTTCCGTGCCTTAAGGCCTATGGAAGATAGTCTCATTTGCAGCTCAGTGTTCTCAGTGTCAGTCCAAAACTCCCCATACAAAAACCGTCTACTGAGGGACTAAAGGATAGGAAGGTCCCTTTTTCTTTTACAGAATTAATTTTCAGACTTACTATTCCCGTCATTGTAACACTATACCACGTTTCTTGGTTTATTTCTGTGAAGTGAATAGGTCCATCAAAAGTTTCTTGTTCAGGCCAATCAAGCCATATCTGACCCTGTAGGTGATATTAAAAAGAAAGAAGTTGAAGTACATAGTAAAACAATCAACCAACTCTCCTCCCTCGCATCGGATTCACGCCACTCGTGTTGACTTAAAACGTGTATCCCAACGCACACAGGTTACATACACACGTGCGAACTCGAACTCGGTAATTATTTAGAGAAAATAGCTAGCAATCAGGCCTGCGTACATATCTGGGGGCCCAAATGTTGCATAATGTCATTTTATAAGTGTGTGACTGATTATAGAAAAATTGGGGGGGCGGGGGAGGGGGCAGCCTCTCTCCTTGCTACTCGCCTTGCAATAAAGGGCATATTCTTACCATTCCATTACAAAGACCCAGTGTAAATACATTCGGTACTTTACCATCCTGGACGAGCTGATCGAATAGAGGCTATGAAAGATAAATGCAATCATCAAGGTAGGTCGATAAAAAAGGCCAGAAAACACAATTAAATATTCAGAATAATATACGATATCATGCAGCTTTTGTCAGTAAGACGTTTTTCTCAAAGTCCTCAACAAACTCAGCGGTCATTCGCCACCAATGAGTATCTCCCATGTATAGGGTGTAGCACAAGGAAAAGTCTTCAAACCACGCAAATATTTTGCCTGAGGAATCTTATTTCTTTTATGCACGTTTACGGCGCGCGTCTTTCTAGCGGGGCTATTACCTCAACTCCATTTGTGGCAAGACTTCTGTAAGCAAGACCCAAAATACCTTCGTTGATAGAGTTTTCTGAACACAAAAATGCATATATAAAGTTTACCAAACAAGTTTAAGGGGAGAAATTATGAGATTTTTGTTAAAAATTTTAAAAAGTTTTTACAAACTCAAAAAGAAGTCTTTCTCGTTTCGAATGACTGCGAATTCTGCAACCGTTTTGGGACCTGCGAAAAAAAAAAAGTAATGAAAAATTAATTATGCCGTACATCCACAGATTTGTTTTATATGTTGCTATCAATATATACGTCACTTCTGGTAATAGAGTGCACGCACCAAAACCGTGAACATTAAATAGTACTAATTAGTACTATTTCATGCAGAATCCTTTGTTTTCTATTGTTTAATTATCACTACTTAGTGCTAAAAATTAGTATTTGTTTCACGGATTTAGTGTGAGCACTCTAGCTGTGTTTTTAATGGCTTGTAGAATCTTGGAGGTTGTTTTGGTATCTTGTTTTCTGGTTTCCCATGTCGTAGAAATAGTCAAATACAATAGTTTGAGGACTTATTTTGACATGTTTTGAGTTAACATCCGCTAGTTGCCCCTTAGTCAACCACTCGTTTGCAAACTCCAAAAAGTCACGTGATTGATAGTTAGCAATAGAGCGTCATTTTACTCATTTTCATAACTACTCGACAAAGACAAGCGATATTTCGAGTCGTCTGGGTTTTTGTCTTTCGTCAATCAAATTTACAAGCCTTACAACGGTCTGAATTAGCAATTTTTAAAACCTGGCCAGACGTCTTGGGCTACGTAATTAAAACGGACTTAAATTATATGGGRGAATAGAATTCAACATGTAATCTGCATCAGTCTTACCATCACCAGGAAATCCCACTATGTCTCTATATATGTTGCCTGACCACGCTCCCTTGCCATACTGGGTCTCGATCTAAAAACAAAACCTTTTGTTTTATTTCCAGCTTTCTTTATGGACTGGTTCTACTCTCTACAGTGTACCTTTATACTGTAGTATGCAAAAGCTATCGTTTTATGGGTTTTATTTTGTTTTTGTTTTTGTTTTTGTTTTTGTTTTTCAATACACCTCTTTAGCTTGGGCGTAACGTTTTCTCATTTCAGACCTTTATCACGCGGCAGCCATGTTGGTTCGCGTGGCCTCGCATTCAAACGTTTGAGAATGAGATTACGCATGGTTAAACAAAGATTTTTATTCTCCCGAGAATAAACGTGGCACCGTGTGATAAAGRCTTATTTCTTATAGGTTTGGCCTTTCCGAGGCTGCACAGAAAACTGGTAACGAGTAGGACGCGCGTTGAATCGTAAACTGTATTAGGGTTTACGTTTACTTGTATCTTCAAACATAGTAAATTCTACTCTGCTTCAAGGAAGTTAAGACACATAGATATAAGACTAAGTATGGATATGTTCAAAATGATAAGGCACGGGTCACTTTAATAGTTAAACTAGACGAGCACCGAGACGTCCCTAATATTCGTCGAAAATGAAAAAGTCCTACTCGTTATCAGTTTTCGCGTAATCTCGGAAAGGCCAATAAGGTTCTTTGTTTTAGTTACATTCATATATATTTTTGTGCTTTCTCGTGCGCAAACTATGAACAAAGAAATTATACTCTAGGGAATGACGACTGCTCTGAAATGGGAATACATTCCACCTTGCATGCTGGGCCAATCACGGCGCGCGTTATATTTTCCAAGGACCAGCATGCTTTTCGCAGGTCTGTACAAGCAGTTCTCTTGCGAAGTCTCTGTCAAGCGGCATGTCGGATAAAAACATTTACTGGACGAACAGACCGTTACAGCAGTCCAGGCGGTATTTATTCCACAGTCTGGCCAGCCGACTCAGTTGCCCGCAGGTAATTTGTCTCAAGTTTTGGTCTACATTTGTTTTTCCAAGTGTAAATAACGCCCAGAAATAATCGTTTGAAATTGTCGTCCTGCTCCCGGCCGGGCCTTCTACTTGCATGCATTCCCTTTCGCGCCTCTTTCGGCTTTTCTTGTTCTCGATGCTGCTTCGCTGTATCTATATTCCTCTTCTTTCGAGTTTTCTTGGTTACCATGTGTTTCTTATCTTTCCTAACTTTTTTTTCCCTTTTGCTTGTTATTTGCATGGCGTCCTATGCATGCTGCATTCGTTCCATTCTTTCGTTGTTCGTAAATTTTTAAAGTTGCACCTCATTCTATTCACAGTTTCTATTGTTTGGTGTCGAAAGACTGCGTTTTTTTACTTTGCATGTTTTATCCTTCTTATTCTRTGTTTGTCATAAGTCYCATTTTAGAAACCGTGTAGCATAGKTTTAAGTAGAGGACTTATTTKGGGGGTTYGGGAGAATGCCTCCGCCCTCCTGAAAATTTTGAAATTGAGGCTCCGTGATATGCGATTTCAAGTTCTGCGGCTTTGAGGGGCAATTGCCATATATTTATTGACGACTCCTAATACTCCAGTGTATGGCATCAAATCCAGGCCTGTTTTCTCATTCTAATTCCTGTGTGAGGATAAGCCTGCATATACTGTAGTTTTAAGAGTTGTCAACTGTATTGAAGACATGTTAAGGCTTTAGTAGTCTCATATACAAGAAAATCAGTATTGTTCAAAGCCCCTGCACTGAGGCCTGTGCAAGCATGTCAATAGTTTGTTCTACCCCATCTGAGTAGGCAACAGTTGTTTCTAAATTTAGGCTTTAGTYTTGCAAGAAAGTCATTGTTGGAGTGATTTTAACTTGCTCCTTAACGGAATAGCAAGCACTATACACGGTAGTAGACTCTAATTCCATTGTTTTCTCTTGTTTTACTTTAMAGTTTTAGTCACTAATTTTACAACTTTCTTTCAAGGTGAAAGTAAAATCACTATGTGTGTTTTCTGTTCAGACATTAATCTGAGTAGGAAAAATGTAATGGAATAATTGCTGAGTAGGCAAAAATTATTGTGCATTTGAATCAAGGCCTACCTGAGTAGGCAA
>NW_022258015.1:319351-330056 GCF_009602425.1 Actinia tenebrosa | reverse complement strand
CATTGGATGACCTATTCTTATTATTACTATACACTTACCTGAAGGAAGGTCACATCCATATATCTCTACTGGTATACAGACAGGGTTACCATAGACATTGGATGACCTATTCTTATTATTACTATACACTTACCTGAAGGAAGGTCACATCCATATACAGTCAATTCAAAAAACGTTGTCGTCGACTGGCTCAAGCCTACGCGACTGGACCGAAAGAAATATGGGTAAAAATCACTGAAGCGGTTTAAATATTCGTTCTGAATAAATTGTTCCCGCTAGTAATAAGATAATAATGGCAAGAAACAATCCATCAAATACATGCCTTCTGGTTTAGGGAAAGAAAAACAAGGTAGTTATGATTCAGTTCACAATTTCGAATATATGAAGGTTTTAAAAAACGTCTCCTTCAACACTTCCCGCTCGCCTACGAACGTTCGTGCTGTAAACCAGGCATAACTAGTTAGATAAAATTATGCAGTCAACTCGGCTTCAATGATTACTACCCATAGTTCTTTTCGGTCTAGTCGCGTAGGCTTGAGTTGCTCGACGACAACATTTTTTGAATTGACTGTATCTCTACTCGCATACACAAAGAAATACCCAGGAGACGGCATAACATGGTAATTATCATTTTACTCATTGAAAGTACATCAGCTCATCCACACTCCCTTGCTTTGAGCACTAGCAAATCTGATGATTCTGACCCACAACGTACGTACATGTTCTTTATGTTTCAATCATGTAATGTCCAATTTTACTTTTTGACCTTCTTGTGGAAATCTTGTCTCGAAGAAATATGAAAGACTCTAGACTTAAATTAAATTTTTGTACGTATTTGTTTATTAAATAAAGAGCAGTAAAGAAAACATGAAATGGATTTTAAAAATGATTTGCATTTGCACGATAGAGTGCACGCACTAAACCCGTGAAACATATTTAGTACTAATTAGTACTATTTCATACGGAATCCTTTGTTTTCTATTGTTTGATTTTCACTGTTTAATACTAAAAATTAGTATGTTTCACGGGTGTAGTGCGAGCACTCTATTAGAATAATAAAGTTCGCAATAAACTTCAAAGTGCTTAATGAGTAAAATGATAATTACCATGTTATGTTGTCTCCTGGGTATTTCTTTGTGTCTGATTAATTGTGTTCTGGTTGAGTAATAGTGACGTATTAGTCACTAAATAGATACTATTAGTTAGTACCTAGTTTGATGTTATTTCACAGCTTAATTGCATCCGCTCTATCATCATTATCTTCATAATTAGTATTTTGTTTTATGTAGTAACAATAACACCACCATAATTAGCATAAACGTACTAATTGTTTATCACAAATCCTGCACTCTGATTGGCCAAGGTACTAGTGGTCTATTAGTGATAGACCATGAGCAGTAGCGAAAAATAGCGGTTTCAAAACAACGTTAAAATAAAATATATTTCAAAATTGTTTGTATTCATTTATTTTACCAATAGACCTATCCCGAATTCGCTTGGATGACCACGAGACAATGGTTTGAAGTCAAGACTGGACTAGATTCTTTTATTCATCAAGTTCAACCTCAACTTCAAACCATTGTTTCGTGACCAGTCAAGCGAATTCGGGATAGGTCTAAATTTCTTAATGAAAGTTCCATCGCACTATTGAGACTCCGTTCGCCTTATTGTATGCCTGTTCGCTCTAATGACAATGCTTCTTCGCTTCAATGAATATTCCTTTGCGGTTAATGAACAGCAAAAGGTGTAGTAGGTTTATACTAAAACAATTATCTCGCCCTCGTGGCCTACGAATCAATACCCAATTCGGCATTCGGCTTCATGGGCTTTTGACTCGTAGATCATTCGGTCTCAGTCTTCGATTGTGTACAAATTCATGTGCTCTTTTTAACCAAAGAGAACTCGGAACTGGAGTATTTTTGATTAATGCCATTTATAACATTTATCCTCGTCCGTAGCTTCTTTTTTAATTTATTCGTCCATTATTAGGGGTTATAGAATTTGTTATCGGCAGAAATCATTGCAATACGCATACATGAATTGTAGTATATATAAGAACGTCGGCCACGAAACATAAGTCAAATATATCAACCAGCTGTAGGGGGGGAAATACTGACGCCATCATTAGCGAAGTTAATAAAAACAGCCGATAACAATTGAGGTATACCAGAAAGGATAAGCATTTTGAATTTACGGATTATAACGTACTTTCACATGACCAATTTTGCAGTGAATGAAAACATAGTTCATAGAGGGGTCCCCTCTATCAAACATGATGAAAATTTACACAAGCTTCATAATCAAAGTTATGGTCCAGAAGTTGTCCTTTTTGTGGAACACCCAATTGAGGGCAAACGACTACCTAAATTAGGGCAATTACTTCTCACCTTGGCGATCTCCATAGACCTCAACTCGCATACAGGCAGGGTTGATATCACTTCCGCTAACTACCAGAGAATAAACTCTAATCTTATATGCACTGAATGGCGTATTAAAATGCTTGAAGACTATTGAGTTTGTGTCATCATTTCCGGTGAAAATCTAGAAAAAATTGGGAAGAAGCAATGAATAGGATATGAGAAAACATTATTAGGGCAGTAAAGACAATGATGGCCACTGTTAATGCTCATTTTTTTATATGTTAATGATTGTAATTTATATAAGTTGCTCCAGTGTCAGAAATATGTGAGTAAAGTTGCTTGTTGGCTCTCTTCTTTCTTGTACGGGTTTTCTTATGTTCTTTCTTATGTTCGACTTCTAAATTCTGATTCAATCTTATGATAATCTATCAATTTTGTTGCAAATACTTTAAAAAGAGTAACTGCATCACACTAAAAATTACAGAAGGTACGGGTGAATACACTGCTGGGAATTAGGTTTTACGCAGTTTCTTGGTTAAAAGGATTTAATACTTTTTCCAAGACTTATAGCGACATACACAAGCATTAACAAATGAAATTTGAATAAACAAAAAAACTCACCTTCTCAACATTATTTTCTCTGTAAGGAATAAATGATGATCTTCCTGAATTATAACGTAAAGTGTAGGCCACTACCCATTTGTTGTCAAGAACACTCCCTTGCGTAGCTAAGCATGTTATATTGTAGAGTCTTCCTCCGAAATTAATTTCAAGATAGGGATTCTTTTCATTTGCTGAGCACCAGGCACTTGGACCGTTTAGTCGTCCTTCTTTAGCCGTGTGGTACTGGTCTCTTGTTGAGGATGCTCGAATGTCCCCATCGGGAATAATTTTGCTCTCCATTCCAACAGCAGATCCACAATCTATAAAACATAGACATATTTATTAAGTGCATATTGCTGCTCCTCAGAAGTTCCAATCTGTGTTTATAGTCAGTTTTACATTTTGTTTTCCTATTTTTAACAATATTTTATAATTTTAGTATAAATACACAGGTGATTATTGAAAGTCTCGCGCGTTGATTGGTCGAGAAACTCAGATTATCACACGATAATCATCTCCATCGATAATCCAAAATGGCGGCCAGCCGCTTTGTTGCTGTTAACGGAGAGGAATTAGAAATAACGAAAGAAAATGCTGTCTTTCTTTTCTTTTTTTGAAAGAATCACCTGTGTATTTATACTAAAACGATTATTCACCTCAGGCTCAGTGAATATCGGGAATAGTAACCTCAACTTCGTTTCGGTTATTATTCCCCGATATTCACTTCGCCTTAGGCAAATAATTGTTAAATAATATTGCTTAGATAGTACGCGCGCTCTCATTGGCTTATTCACTCCCAAAAACTATGCTTAATCAGCCTTCGGTTGAGAAATCAATGGCCTGAAGCAGTCTCTAAAAATTTAAAGACTTTTTCACTAGCACTGAATAGTGGTGAACAATACTCCAGCATTCCGGTTCTACAGTAGTGTTAGACTGTATTTCGTATACAATTACTTGGAATATTCATGCATTTCAGTGAATGTCCGTGGAATTTCAAATTGTTTGTATCGTTGAAGTTGTGCATCCTTTATTTTTCCGTTAGTATTTGTGAATATTTGTACACTGAAATGAGGCTAATCAATGCTGTATCAACGAGTCTGTGATCAAGGAACACTGCGGTATTTGACTAATTCAAAAATGGTCTATTACCTACCAGCGCAGCTTGGAAAACTACGATCCCATCGTCCATTGCTACACGTAATAAAGGATAATGCTTGCTTTTGATGTCCGTGGTTACACTTAAATCTTACCGCCTGACCATGGGTAAAGTTATGATCCAAGCGAATCCCTCCTTCAGGGATACCAGGATCTTCACAAGGTGCTGTTGATAACGATACAAATCTCCGTCATTTCGCTATTCTAGTTTGGATGATATTTGTTATACTCAAGGTTGGCCTTATTTTTGTGTTGAATATTTTAGTGTTCCAACATATATGTTGACCTACCTAAGCAAATTGCTTGATGACCACTCCATGTACCACTTAGTTCACAAACGATTGAAGTCGGACCAATTCTCGTGTAGTTTGTCTTGCATTTGAAGAAAACTATATTTTTGTAGTTGTAGTTTCTCTTGTTAGGTACGCGCACTCCGTATCGTGGATTACCAGGATCTGGACACTCTGCTGCAGATAGAGTATATGTACAAAAATAACTGTTTTAGTTTTAAACCGCTGTTTCATTATTTCAGCAGCGTTGAATGTTCTCATAACTTGCTCAAGGCTGTAGGATTTAAAGGACAAGGATGGTGTCATGTGACCATTAAAAAAATCCTTTCGGCTCCTGCGATGGATCGAAAGTGTTTCTTCAAAATTGCCAATACTTTTGAGAGTAATACTTTGTAACTGACAATTCCTTTTGAAACGTTAAATAGTTTTATAGTTTTTTTTCTTTGTCTTTGGTAGGGCATGTATACAGGAAACTATTTACTAACCTACACACTTGGGAATGTCGATATCCCATCGTCCATTTGTACACGTGATCACTAATTCAGACGGCAATTGACTTCCTGACTTACATCCGAACCTCACTGTTTTACCGTGTGTAAAGTCATGATCCAAACGGAAGCCTTCCTTAGGAAAACCAGGGTCTTTACAGGGTGCTGTTGATGTTTATAAAAACAAACATTTTAATTAATTAATAACTGAGAAAACGTGTCAATTCACGAGGGTAGAACATGTTTACCTAAACATACGGCTTGATGTCCACTCCATTTTCCGTCATCTTGGCAAACGATAGAAGATGCTCCTATTTTTGTGTAGTTTGTCTTGCAAGTAAAAAATACTTCGTCCTTGTAGCTATATTTTGTTTTGTTAGGTTTGCGCGCTCCATGTTGAGGGCTTCCAGGGTCATGACATGCAACTGAAAAACAAAACAAAATGGTATTCGCAGTGATATCTTCAATTCAAAATGAATATTTGGATTTACAGTTAGCCCGCCAACGGTCTTCGGCACTTACTTATCTTTTTTCGTATCCACTCCACAAATGGTTCTACTCTCGTGTTGTAGCCATATTTTCCAACTCGAGCACATCCTTCACCCCAGCTGACAAGACCAACGGTCACCCATCTCTTTGCGCCTTTGTGCAGCACTTGTCTAACCAGACTACCACCGCTGTCCCCTTGACAAGTGTCGCTGATTCCTCTACCATCACCAGCACAAAACATCACCGTTTCATTGAAGTAATGCTTTGTTGCTCGTCTACATAAACTGTTGTTTTGAATTTGGTAATCTGAATGAAGAAGGATAGACGAAAGGTTTCCTCTTTCACTTGTTCGCCCCCAGCCAGCGGCATAGGCTATGGCGCCTGATGTAGACAATCCAAATGCGTTTGCTTCAGGTAGACACACAGTACGAACATAAGGTGTCAGTACCACGTCTTGGCTTAATTTTACTAAAGCTATGTCATTTGCATAATATGGAAAATGTAAGTAGCGGGGGAAAAGCAGTATCTCTGTAATCAGGCGTTCTTGTTGTGTAACATCTTTTATCCAGATATTATGGTCACCTGCTCTGATGGTATACCTTAAAAGAGAAATAAATAAAATCAATATACACCTATTTCAAAAAACGTTGTCGGTCGGAGATCTGAAATCTTAGACCGAAAGGATTGTGGGTTGTAAGCTGTAAATTGTTTTGTGGTTTTAATAAGTAGTTCGCAAAAAGTTAATATCTTGATATACTAACTTTGGGCGATGACCTGTGCTGGCAAACTATCTGGGTAAGTGTATATTGAATTTTGAACGATAAAACACTCAGTCCCCCACAATAATTCCAATCGGTCTCAGATTTCTGATTTCAGTGATATCCATCCTTCAACGTGTTTTGAAATAGGTGTATAAAAACTAGAATAGAATATGTACTGTTTAATAAACGAGCAGGAGTGTTTTGTCGGGTATAAAACACGAGGCGTAGCCGAGTGGTTTTAGACCCGATAAAACACGATCTGCGAGTTTATTAAACGGCTTTAAAAACTCCTGATGTATGTTCTCATACTGTACCGAATTCTTTACGAAATGAACCAAGTTTGATAGAGAAAATCCAAGTTAAAGTTTATGCAAATGACGAATCTATATCAGATATAAAACCTCCTTCGTGGTCATGATTTCTACTGTGTTTCCTTCATGAATTATTAATGAGTTTTGTAATGCTATTTAATCGAAAAGCACATTTATCCTGAGCAAGATATAAACTTTGATTAAGGATATATTTATGTATTTGGTAGACAGATTTTAAAAGTCCAAACTAAACTATATTTTTAGTTTCGAGAACAAATTCATCATTTCCTCTCCAAAATGGACACTCTCTCAGTCCTAGTCTTTTTCATACTACTTTATTATCTGTACTTGACCCCAGTTTATTCAAACTCAAATCTATTACCTTTGTGGTTTGTTGTCATCATAAAAGCAGTGCGCAGCGGTAAGTACCCATTTTGTGTCAATCAGTGCTCCACCACAGTGAAATTGCTTCGTGCCTGAAAGAAAATACTCATTTAACTGAGTTCAGTAGTAAACGTTCATGGCAGTGAATGTACAACATCCAAAAAATAAATAATATAAAAGATAAATAAATAAAGACCTTGGGATATTATCGAACAGAAATTCCAAAAGACAAGAAGAAAAAGATGCATGCATCACGGCACCATTAAATGAGCTAACATACCGAGTTTGCGTCCACATAAAGTTTGCCAACGAATCGTTTACTGAGGAAGAACTGCCAACTAGTATATACCCTTTTTAGTTTTATTGATGAGCATCAGAGTTGAAAAATGCACAAACATCGGCGTTATAAAAAAGGGAAACGATTTTTACTAACCATCAGCTTTCCTGGTCTTATGTATTGAAACCTGCCAAGGCCACTGGCCTGGATAAGACCGACTCCCTTTGACTACCTTTGCACGGCTGCTCACTGAACGAATTCCACATTGAGTGTAACGCTCTGAAAGATATTGGCAACAAATCAAGACATACGTTATACGTTAGGGGGAACGTTTATATTCAAATTTCTAGATATCCTAACAACCACACGTTCATAAGTGCATATTGCGCACCTTTTTATGAATCATAAATTTATCACCCTGTTTTTGACCCTTGCTTATTACACAGCCCCAGTATGGCATTAGTATGGGCCGTCTCCCGTGAGGATCTGGGACCGAAACTACATGACGGCTGCCGAGGAGAATGGCAATGTGTCTTAACTTACTTTACTTACGCCACGGATCTCAACTTACCTTTTGACGTGCCTGTACGAGATAAGCAACACAACACTATTATGAACCATGAGGTCAATAGACAGCAAATCTACATTTGGGAACAAGAAAAACATTTCTCGCTTATATTGCATTCTTAATGCACATTATTTTCTTCTCAAAGTTTTAAGAGCATAATTTCGACTCAAAGAAAGTTAACTTCAAGACCACTTAGTATTGGAACTACGTTTACCTCATACAAGCATTACTTTACCCGAAAATATTTAAGGAAGTTAAATTAAAGAGATGGAGGTTGAGTATGCTAATATTCTTTTTAGGGTCAAAATCATGATTTTAGTAAAATCTGTAATTTAGCTTAATCACTGCAACTTCTGAAGTGGACGCTGCTCAATTCATATCATTAGTTCCCATCTTGGAACCGATATTTCAATAATAGAGAGTTTAAGATTCTCGTTTACGGCAAACGTGAAATGTCAGTTGACCATTAAAAAATTCTTTAAAATTAGTGAAAAGGAATCGCAAAAATCTCCAAGTGGTAGATAAACAAAAGAATACTTGTCTTTGTCGAGAAGGTTTGCGAAAAGTAAAGTGAAATGTAGGGAAACGATGAAAGTGTGGTCACGTTTGCCGTTTGCGGGAAGGAAAAACGGGAATCTTAATCTGCCTAATACAATATAATGTCGAAAAGTTTTGAATAGCGTCTCTAGTGTTGATCGTCATTGTTAATCGATCTTCACATAAAGTTGCAATGAGTTTTGAAACAACATTTTTAGGGGAAAAGCTATACCTTATGCCTTGCCATCTACCAGGTGACTCAATGATACGGAAAATACAAACAATCGGCCGGTTTCCTCTTGTTTTCTGATAAACCCACAATCAAATATCAGGTTTGCAAGTCAAAATGAATGTTGATGCCGAGCACTGACACAGCTGAATAAAAGATGTAATCTGATTCCGGTAAAAACAGGAAGAAGTACGTCCAACAGAACAGGTCACATTCCTATCAGTGGCGATGGATACATACAGTCAATGTCATGAACGTTGTCCATTCATAAAGAAATTTACGCCACAAGACATGTTAATTGTTGTACCTAATACACTATTGATCTGTACTCGATACCAGCAATCATTGTATATGCAAAGATCATATATTTTATATTCTTTGTTCATTGTTACTYATCATATGAGTTTTAAAACCGAATTTATATATATCATTTAATAAACAAATCACTACGTGATATTTCTTTAGGTCTTCAAGTCTTATTTTAAGTAAGTATGTTGACAATGACTGTATTGAAAGCCCCCTGCTTTTGTGCAGCAAGGCTTGTCAGTCAAGTGCTATTAGGTCCTGTTGATATTGAACCACAGGAATTAAAGAACCAGGAAGTGCACGTTTCATTTTTGTTCAACATTTCCAATCTCGGAAGTGGGCTCCTTTGAATTTAAAAAAAAATGCCGTGCCATAATTACAAAGGCGTGTTATTTTGTCAATTTGTTGTTGCTCGGTTGCTGTAACGCCTCTCACACGAAACAAGGTAAACAGATCACAAAAGAAGTTCACGAGAGAAACACGAGGTCGTGTCTTGGATGGACTACGATTGCACTAAGCTTTTACTCAGTTAAAATTTTTGAGCAATTTTCGAGCTCATGGTAGATCGGGGCATCCTATTGCGGATAATCAAGGATATGCGCAGAACACCACAGAAAGTGTGCGTTGGGAAGATGAGAATTTAGAGAAATGGAGATTTAGTGGACATTAAAAGTGGAGGTGGGTCGTAACCCTTCTCCATGGTCTCTGCTCAATAATACATTGAACAAGTTCTAAAAATTGGTAAAACATGGAATACAAAGGTAGTATAAAAGAAATATAATGGTAGTAAAGGAATATAATGCAGAGAGTAGAAAAGTTTCTATCTCGCGCAACAATGAATAATAGTTGCTCGCGGAGTGAGCACGAACAACATTTGCTCTGCAACTTGCAACAAAGTAATGTTGCACGACAAGTTCATATCACAGGGAACCCGGCTTTCGAAACTTTCAAATTTTCTTTAGGAATTTCTTGGGTTTAAGAGTAGTAGGTAACTTTGCTCCTCAATGGTCTTTTTGTGGTTTAAGAGCGGATTTAACCTGAGTATCAGGTTCTCCTTGGGGTCTGATACTCAGGTTTGACCAGAAAACAGTTTATTTCAATAAAAGAAAAATATGAATCAATCAACCAGGCCGGCTCCGAATGCTGGTTTCCTTGACAAGTTTTTCGATTCTGTCGCACTTAGCAAATGCCAACAGATCAGACGATCCTAATCCATTGTAGTAAGAGACCAAGTTTAATAGATTTTGTTAATTTTCTAAACGCGATAACATTGCACTAAATTAGTTGTGTGGTGTAAGTGGAAAATGAGCAAATTCAAATCCAATTAGTTTTTCTTGACCGCTATCGCGATCGGTTCCTTTTTAATGTAACGATCCTTTCTATGAATTGCATGCAATAAATTTTCAATTCGATTTTAGTTATTTAAGCAAACTTAGTTTATCATTTTTTGTTAATTACAAAATGTAGGTGCTTTAAGTACACGTATTTGATCTATTGTAAAGTCTTTCTCATCGTCATCATCTGCTCTCACTCGGTATCTGTTATATCTGTCTCTTACTGTCTTGATGGTACCAGTGTAATATGTATATCCCCAAGGTGCTAACACCCTGGTGCCTACTTGTAACTCTTCGTGCTTGGGAGGAACATCCTGGACAAACGGCAAATCTTCATATGTTAGCAAGTATTTATACCGAGGTCTGCCATGATTCTCATCTTCCCATTCTACTCTCCAGTACCTTATACTGATGCTTGTAAGGTAGGCCTTGAGGTATTGATATCCATCTATTGGATTACTATACCATTTTGCAACAATGCGAGACCCAATCTGGATACAATCTGAATGATCAATCATTTTGGTAGTCGATTAGATAACGTCCATATATCTCTACTGGTATACAGGCTTATCATAGACATTGGATGACCTATTCTTATTATTACTATACACTT
>NW_022258015.1:285816-303296 GCF_009602425.1 Actinia tenebrosa | reverse complement strand
AGGCATCATCATCATCCTCATGGATCACCATCACCATATTATTATCATTCCTTATCATCACCAGCATCATTATCATCATGCATTATCATCAACTACATATCCTCATTAAGCATCTTCTTCATCATCATCATGCATCACCATCATCATTATCATAATGCATCATCATCATCATGTATAATCAGCATCAGCATCATCACCATACTTTATAACGTTTCACGAGTATAATCTTACCATTGAAGGAATCTTTACAGGAAATGAGAAGTTTCTGTAATGCTTTGCATGAAACTAGCCTAGTGGTTTGATTGTGGTCGTCCAAACAAGTGTTGAGCTAAACAAGACAAAATGGATCTTAGAAATTCGTAGAAATTACTTGACCAAATAAGTATTTTTTTTTTCAATGATATATATATATAATTTAATGTAATGTAACATAAAAGGAAATGTGAATAAAGATGTATTGTATYGTATTGTATTTCTATTTTAGGTATTATTTTTGCCAGGAAAGGCATTGCTCCATGTAAGCGAAAACAGAAAAAACCACTTGCAAATAAATGGTTCTCTTCTTGACTTGCAGTGAAAGAGTACATGTGGATATTGCGGCTATAAGATAAAGCTCTACTATTCTGCCAACCATGCAACGCATAGCAACTATCTATTTCATAATTACCTGTGTTAGCAGTTCTTTCATGATATCTTTAGCTTGTTGATCAGTCAGTAAACCTGCTTGCAGTACAGCCCATAGACACGAGACAGCTGCTGCTCTCACTGCTGAAGCGGTTCTAGTAATCCAAAGAACAAACACAGATGTTAACAACAGGGTTCGTGCTGAGGTAAACACTTAAAATTCAAAGACTATTCAAGGAGTATTCAAGGACCCAGAAATGAATTTTCAAGGAGTATGTTTCGCTAAATATGCCAAGGTTTTACATGGTGGTTGCACATGGCCGACTTTCAGATTTTCCAATCTTTCTGACTACAGATCTATTTCAGAACCATGCAAGTAATGATCAAAGCAAAAATTCAAGGAGTTTTCAAGGAGTTTCGCTAAAATCATAAAATTCAAGAGCTTTTCAAGTGCCCTTGAAAACGTGAATTAATTTCAAGGAGTTTTCAAGGAGTTTAAGGAGTAGCACGAACCCTGTAACAAGAAAACATAGCTTTGTGCACCCTCCCTCTCCAGCTAGTTAGTGAATACCCAAGGGTACTATGCCAAACGTACGCTGTTATGCTTTTGGCCACGACACAGTCACAACCTAGCAATCTGACATTAGACAGTCATAATTGCCGCTGTTTTCATTGCTACGAGCTGATCAAGAATCAAAATCTAAATAGCATATGAATGTACACATACCTTCCTGTTTGCCAAACACAGTTAGGAATGATCATATCTTTAACTATTGCAAGTGAATATTCTTTAAATGCATCTATGGACACTTCAGATTTAGAGGCATCCATCACTAATCTGGACATTAGTGAAAAGGTCCTATGATGTCAATGAAATCAAAATACGTTGAACAATAATAAGATTATACAAAAAAGAGGGCTGCCAAAGACGAGAGGAAGAGAGTCTATTTATAAGCAAAACCAAAACTCCAGCATATCTTTTCCTTCTGTCCCTTCGGAAAAACACCTATATTACAAACTGCTAAGGGACCAGTACGTCGTGTGTAGCATTGCAAAATGGTCTTCTATGATGAAACTATCCTATGACGTTTCCTCCAATAAGAAATAGGCTTTTATCTACCAATGATACTTCGAGGATCACAGGCACCTTAGGATACCCAGTCCTTACCCCACTGATACAGCCCTGAACTACGAAAATGAATAACAGCCAGGAAATTGATAAGGAATAGATACTGCAGGAAAAACCCTAAAGGCTGTAGCACCTGCAACTGTTAGCAGCATGCAATTTATTAAAGCAAAGAGTAGAGGAATGAGCAACTGGAGTAGTCAGCGAGGGTAAAATTCTAATGCGTTTACCCCTCCTGGGTAGAGAGGTTTTGCAACCCAATTAATAAGGCAGCCCATATTTGAATTCAGAAATTGATTTTTGGAGGGAGGAAAAGTAAGGGAACCCGGAGGAAGAACCCCTGAAGAACAAGAGAGACCCAACAAACAACCCTTCTCACATAAGACATTGGGTCGCATCCGTGAGAGTAGTTGCATTGCTGAGAGGTACGACATAAGCAGCGCACGCCACCCGTGCTTCCCAAAATGAAAGGGATATTTGAGGCAAATGAATGGGACAAGAACAAGAGCAGGGAAAAGGGATGAACACAATAGCTTTTAGCAGCAGAAAACAGAGCAACAGGGATACAGCAGAAGCTCGAGGAACAACAAGAACAAGAACAAAACTTAAAGGCAACGGTAGAGGCATCTGAAGCAGAAACAAAGAAAGAGTGAAAATTCTGATACAGGGGTACATAGAACCTAAAACATGAGTAGATGTAAGGGAAAAATAGATATAAGAAGTGTCACACCACTTACTTCAATCTCATTTCTGGGTCTCTATTTATATCAAAACAAGATGCAAATATAGGCATAGCATCAGCCAGCAGCACTTGTCCAGTTACAGGGCCTGCGTTTGTGAGTAACACATCAAAGAGTTGTCTTTCAGGTGAGTGACTGGTCCATGACATGTGGCTTGCCTAACAAATCCAAATAAAACACAATACTGTTAATTTCCTTTTGTATTGTTTATTTAATTTGTATAAATTTAATAAATCTATATTTTGTCTTCAAGCATCGCCAAAATGCAGCCGTTCTTAATACTATAATTAAAAAATAAAACAGCTTTTTCTGTGCTCCGTTCAGTAAGAATGTCGTGTTATTCATTTCATTATATAGTTATTAATTTTATTGCTGTATTGAATTTATTTACTCAAAAAGAAAGAAGATCACAGGATCTAGCAGAACCTCGAGCAAATGGATGGCATCAGCACTGTGCTCTGTTTACTAATAAAGCACAGTTTTTGACCAATCAGCGGCCGCATACTATCCTTACTATATAACAATTGTTTTAATAATAATAAAAGAATAATAATTTATTGAATTTATATAGCGCAAATCTCAATTGGGGTATTTTCATTTGCGCTGTATTGCTACATACTGATTGAAGTACAAGAGGCACTAAATAGCATTTTCTAGACTTTCGCAAGTTGACTTTCTTGTGTCCTGCAAGTTTTTTCTTCAAGTGAAGCAAGAATAGCTAGTATAAATACACAGAGGGCTGCAGACTTTGCACAGAGGGCTGCAGACTCTTTTATTTTTTGAATTGGCTTATCATATAATATATGTATATGTAGGATACAGTGTACTTGGAATACATAGCCCATACCTTAAGCTTAGTTAATAGTTCTTCACTGTGTTTTTCATACAGCTGTTGTATACTCTGCAGGTTTTGTATAGTAGCTAGCATCTGCAGGGAAGCCATGACCTCCTCTTCCAGTCCTGACTGGGTCTGTAAAGCCTTCACGTGCATTATGACTGTGAACAACTGATAGCTATATTGGGTGCAGTGTGTGCCAGCCTTTTGTAGTACAGCATTGACGAGGATGAGGAGTTGCTGCTGGGTGGATTGCTGTTCTGCACAGGAGACCTCAGGCAGGCAAATGGTTTCACAGATATACTGAAGGAAAAAAGTAATATAGTTTTAAAATCAAACAATCCATTGTGAATCCATACCTGACCTAGAGAGGAGAAGAATCTTTAAGGAGTGGTCAGGGTCTGAGAAGGGTATGTCATGTATTTCATAAAAAGCCCAAAACGCACATCAAAACGCAAAGGAGGTTCATTACAATTTCAATCTAATTAGTATAGGAAATCAATTTGGGATTTATAGGTACAAGTGATGTTTTGAAAGTTTTCAAAATTGGATGAGCCTTTAGACGAGTTCAATTTGAGAAATTTCAAAACATCACGAGTATCTATAAATTCCAGTTGAGACGAGTCTGAAGACGCTTTCCATTAAGTCGAACTGACTCTATTTGAATGTGGTTGGGGAGGGATTTTGAGAGTGTACCTGAAGTTGTGGAACAAGTAGCTCAGGGTTACATCCATGGATAAGAGCTGCTAATATTGTAAGGCAGTTTGTACATGACTGTGACGAAGAGGTAGCTGATGTCTTGAGATGAGGAAGAGCAAGCTTACAAAATACAGCAGGATCTACAAAGCTACCTGCCAATTCTGCACTGGCAATAACCTGGGGGAAAAGACAAAAATCCCGTGATTTCTAGCTAGCCCGAACAATATAGTGCATAGTTATATACTTTCAGCCAAGATAAGAAAAACCTTCAATTTTTTATCAAGCTCTAAAAAATTCCTTTGGGTTGATCTAAGTCAATAAATAGAAGACTTTGAAGAAAATGGTTTGAACACAGGTGTTGAAATTCGTTGTGAATTGTGATTGTTTGTGTGAGTGAAGTCTTGAGAAAGACTGTTGTTGGTGGTGTCTGACTGGTCAGGGCTTAAAATAACAGCTGGACATCGGAAATGTCCGCCCAGAATTGGAACTTGTCTGGTTAAATCTCTGAATTGCCGATCATTTTGACCAGTAATGTTGAGCCAGAAACAAGATATGATCGAACTAAAACTATTTTGGCCCGTCATCATAGCCATCTTCAGAGTCCAGTGAAAAAACGAAAGACATTCAATAGTATTTATACCTCTGGCATGGTCATAAAGTAAATAGAAATTATATTTTATTTATTTTATTTATTTTTTACCATGGGCTATAGACCATGCTTTTTGCCAGAAAATGGCCTAAAATGACCTATTTTGCATCACTCATAAATTACGGATATTTTTTCAAAAGGTTTGAAAATGTTCCAAAATCGATGAAAACCATGGGCTATAGATCATGCTTTTTACCAGAAAATGGCCTATTTTGCATCACTCATAAATTATGGATATTTTTGAAAAAGGTGTGAAAATGGTCCAAAATCAATCAAGAGTTTTTAATTTTACAACAAAAAAAATTTGTTCAACTAGTAAAGTACTGTACCTGGCTGACCACTTCCTTTTCTTCATCCTGACACCCTTTATACAAGCCATTCAAGAGAACCTCCATGTGCTGAGTCGTATTGTCCTCGGCATAGAATAGTAAATTGTACACCAATGCGGATGCTTTTTTTCTTGTGTCTACAGTCCAGTCTGTCATATCTCTGAGAGCAGCTGGGAGGATCTTGGAGAGGTTTCGGTGGATGAGGATTCTGCAGCCTAGACTTGGTCTGGGAATGTCTTTGATACAAATATGAGCAAGGAATTGAGTTATGGCGCTTGGAAATACATTGCGCAAAGCTACTTGGCTTCTGAAAATTGCTTTTTATGGCACCAGAGAGCCTTCATCAACTGTTACTGACAGCTTTTTCATATTTTTAAGTAGCAAGGTACAGTACCTGTTATCAGTCTGTATGTGGGAGGCTCATCAAAATTAATCTTATCCTTCAGTTCTTCTTCATTTTCTTTAGCATACAAATCTCCCACCTTAGTAGCACAAAAAGATTACATGGTACATTAGATTTAAATTTAGAATGATTTACTGCTACAGTTTATTTATCCAGATCAGGTATTAAAAGTGATAGTCAAAACTGTATATGGGAAAGGAGGTCAATGCGAGGTCTAAAAAATATCTTGAGTGACTAGTGTGTTCCTTATCATTATTCTTGACAAGAACACAGATTTTAATCTTGAGATATTCAATGTTGTTTGTACAGTACACGTAGTCAGTGAAACGATTTACCACTCTTTTCACTGCTATGTGCTGATCAAGACAACAGTTGCGACAGGGAAATTGGGCAATACACTTCCGTCAATAAAATAAATTGGTCGGTATCCTTTATATTCTCCTGATTGGCAGCAGTGTATTGCCCTGCTTCCCTGTTGTGACTGTTATCTCGATTAGTGCATAGCAGTGAAAAGAGTGACAAAACACCTTGATTATACCTGTTTAGATCAGATGTACTGTATGCCCATAATTCCTTTCCTTCTTGGAATGACTTACTGGAATGCCTACATGTACTTCTTTGGCTTCAACAACATTTTTATGAAATAGGTGTTTACATGTAGGAAAAAATTGTTACCTGGTCCATTAATTCTCTTGATTTATTTCTAATATCTGGCATCTCATCTGATAACCCAGTCAATAAATATGGAAGAAGTTTATGAAAATAAGAATATCTACAAAAATAGAAAATGAAAAAATGTATGAGCACACATAAATATATATTCCCTCCCTCCCTCCCTCCCTCCCTCCCCTCCATCAATAAATAAAATTATTCTTACCTGTCTCTAAGGTTCAGGAGCCAGTCACCAACTACTGATGTAACCATTGCTCTAACAGTAGGTGATGAGTCAAATGTCCTCTGCGCTAAATGAGATGTAACATCATCTACATTCTTACCATCACCATACTGTATTACTACTCCAATTGTCTGCAAAGAGTGATAAAAAATAACCTAGTAGGTAGTCCACTTAACTTCTGAAGTTATTTGCTGATCAGATCATGACAGTAGGTTGGAAAACACAGGTGGCATAGAAATGAGAGCGCTCACCTCTCATCAATATGACCCGGGTCCAAGTCCCACTTGGCTCAAGGGTTTTTCTCTAGGTTCTCCGGTTTTCCTCCCTCCACAAAAATCAACTCCTAAATTCCAATACACCTCCTCGGCTAGGGTGTGATGTTTTCCCATTTCAGACCATGTGTCATTCTCTTGAGAATAAGATTCTTTACTTGAGTTGTATCCATATTCATGTTTCTCCTCATGTGCAACCAAGCATGACACTTAAACAAAGAAATGATACTCTAGGGAATGACACGTGGTCTGAAATGGGAAAACATGCCTAACCACACCCGAGCCAAGGAGGTCTATTTGTTCATGAAATGAGGGCCACAAGTTTGTTATCCACTGGCTTAAATGGTTCCCATGAATATTCCCATGTTAAAAATTGATCGACAGTAGTCTACTGATTAAATTGCAAAGCTTAATAACTAGCATTCGAACAAGACTGGATACCATTTTTTTACCTCAATGCAGGCTACTCTGACTTTAGAGTGCTGATGACTTATTGTTTTTAACAAAGAGCTGACCAAAGAATTCCCTTGAAAGTAGAACTGCTCTGGTATTGCAGGAGCCAACACATTAATACACTTGAAACTTTCCTGTTTTAAGAATATTATGCATATGAAAGATGAGATAAGAGTAAAATTTGGTTTGAACCCAGGTGTTGAATTTTGGTGCGAAATGTGATTTCTCATTTCATCACTGGGCTCTGAAGATGACTTCTGCTCAGGTTGTCAAAATGTCAATCACCACCAACAACAGTCTTTCTCAAGACTACACTCACCTGGACAATCACATTTCATATTAGAGATGAGATAAATATACAAAATGCTTGTAATAGATATAGAACACTGGAGCAGAAGAGAAATCTTAAAGCTAAGAACCAAACATTTTGGTTCCTCTTATGGTGTTGCAGGGCACCTGAGCAATGAAGACAATAAAACAATAGTCGAGAACAATGAGTTTGGAGCTAAACAATACCCCACAATACAAAAACCCTAACCAAGAATACAATTATAAACTAAACGTTTGCAAGAAAGACTCAACATTTTGGTGAGCAGGACTCACCTTTCTCACTTCATGAAATGGGTCCAGATTTGTCCTCTGGAATATTTTTATCATATCATCAATATAGACTGCCATTTTGTTTTGACATAGTTTTGTCACAGTTGTCAATAATTTCACCAAAGCGAGCCTTAATTCCTCACAATTTTCTACAATTTCAGGTTGGCCAAGACGCTGACTTATGGTGGGAATAATGTATGGAAGAAACACAGATACGTCTACAATTTTATCAGCAAATCTAGGGAAAAAATCAACAGTATCAATGGTTACTTCACTACCCTTCTTCCCACCTCCATTCCTAAATCTGCCCAGGGTTTGTATTAAATCTTAAAATAATATTAGAAGATCATAAACTGCTGGAGCTCAGTCCTTGGGACCAAGTGAACATCTTACAAATTGCTAAGCTACTAATGGTAGTTTAAGCCAGAGAAAATATGAAAGTCCTGTCTTTCCCTGTTCTAGGACTACTATAATGAAGAAATAGAAAGCGTCCATGTATGCTGTATGCAGTTATAAAGCATACGGGGGTTGGTAGAACACAAGAGAAGTGTTAGGAGAAGCATGACTCAACACTTTGCAAGTGTTCTGCCAATTCCAAATGCTTTATAACTCCATACAGCACAACAAGCAAGTTTTGTTTTTATTTCTTTTATGAAATACAAATACAGGAATGACGAACCTGAAAGTGCGTGCTTGTGCTGTGTACTCTTATAAAGCATGCACTCCCAAACAATGAGAACAATGAATTTAGAACAGTAATTTTATAATTCAGAGTACGGTATTGATAAAAAACAGGTCAAGGTATGTACATTATGGATAGACAACAACAAAGAAGTCTCCTTACTCTGACATTATTTGTACTGACAAGTCCCTACACTTTTCAGTTGGGTCAGACATGACTTTCAGCAGAGGTTTGACCAGCTCATCCAACAAACTCTGCAGGACTTGTGCAGATAGTGGGGGCTTTCTTTGTAGGACATCTTTGAGAATTTTATCTAATGCCCTACGTCGTGTTGTTCTATTGTCATCAGACAAACAGTTAATATCTCTTTGAGTTACCTGGAATAGAAAGGGATAAAAAATGGAAAAACAGCACTGATCTAGCAATGTCATCACTATGGAAACCAAGAGGCAAGCAATTTAAGTCGATTCTTTTCAATGGTACATAAAGATATTACCAATTTATTTTTTTAACGGATTACAAAATACTAACTTAAAGAATTAAGTTGCTTTAATTTCTGTACTTAATATATTATGTATTGTATTCATGAAAGATTCCTCTAAGATGAACTAGAAAACACTGAACCGTAGACAAGCTAGACGTCTAACAAAAAATACTGCCAAAATACATTCTTCTCTAAAAAAGATGGCAAAAATGACTTCTTAACCCTAAACCATATTCTCTAGAAGTCATTTCCGAATTTATTTAAGCTAGAAATTAATTCTATTACCTGCAAAACGACTTCAAAGTCTTCTGTGTCTGAAGGACTCAAAACTGCCGCCATTTTAAAAACTCTTCGCCCGCGCGTTTTCCAAAGGACTGGGAATGACAGCTTCATTACCCACAAACCATCAGCATTTCTATGTAATTTTTATTAGTTTTTCTTCTCCAGTTTCAAATTCTATTAATTTTTCTCGTACCTAAGATAAGAATTTCCTAGGAAATAAATTTGAGTAAGTCTAAAAGCAACAGGATTTTTTTGACCAAATTAGGAAAAATAATTAGACATTAGTTGGGATCCCTTTATGTTATGTAGTCCACAATCCGATTCAAATTAATGAAAACCAAGATGGCGGAAGGTTGTGCCAAGAAAATTTCTACTATAAAGCCGCGATTTTCTAACGAAATTCCTGCTCCACGAAGCGGTCATCGATGTGTAGCTGATGAGAACAATTTCTACGTATTTGGTGGCTACTCGCCTCACTCAAGTACTCAATTATTTCGTGAATTATGGCGATTCAACTTCTCTAGTTGTACATGGAAACTTTTACAAACTACTGGCGACTTTCCTTTAGAAGTCTGTTCTAGCTGTGTTCTTTTAGACCGTGGACATATAATAATTTACGGTGGTTCTGGCATACCGTTTGGAGATAGCAATAGCAACAAGTTACATGTGTTAAAACTGAGTGAAAAGAGATGGACTGTCGTTGATGTCATTGTGAAGAGAGAAAAGATAGACGATGATGAAGACGACGACGACGATGATAATGAATTTTTAAACTTAATTCTCGGGAGAGCACCTAGACTACCGATCGCTGGTTATGGACAGTGTATGGTTCTTTCACCTGATAGAGAACTGTATATTTTCGCAGGGACGTCGGGGAGAGAGTTTAATTCGTTTTTAACTCGATTCAACTTCACGTCTAAAGAATGGGAGTACATTCCTCGGGAGGATCCACCCCACATCCTTCCCCGATACAGACACGAAGCAGTTACCTATGGTGATAAATTTTACGTATTTGGTGGAGGTATGGGTGGTATAGATCCCACAGATTTTTGTAATCTTACCGAGGTGCCTACATTTTGTTTCTCCAGTCAAAAATGGGACGTTATACGATGCCATCCTTCTAGAACATACGGCTTTCCCCCAAGGCGGCGTTGCCATGGTTGTGTGTTATTTGAAAATAAGGTTTACATATGTGGAGGCTATGATGGGATTCGTATGCATGATGATATTTGGAGTTTAGATCTGATATCCTTCCACTGGACCAAGCTTCCTATGGTAATATATCTTTTCAAATGCAATCTTAAATTTTTAATGAATTTGCACCTGTGTTTAAAAAGTTTTTGTTAATACTGAATACTGCATTGTGAAATACAATGCCTTTGATTTTTGTAAATTTTGAGGAGTTTTTTTAGAAGTAAAAAACAGGTTTTGCTTCTAAAAGACAAGTCAAGAGAGGGAGTTATATGGTACGGAAAATGAGTGATAAAAAAAACATATTAACACATCTATAAACACATGATAATTTATTTATTACACAATTAGGGTTAACACAATAAAGCATTTCAGTTTCCAGTTTCTGTGCCAAAATCTAAGGTATATTTAATGAAATGAGTTTTTGTTTTGAAACAAAAAGAGATCAGAGAAATGCAGTCTTCCTGAAATTGTCATGTTTTCACTTATTTTTCATACCATATCACTCCCTTGCTTAAAGACTTTTTGGTTTGTTTGCAATGTGATATGGAAAGTTACTAATGAAATGGTATCAAGCTTATGACATAAATTATGATCTAAATATCATGTCTTTACCTCTAGCACAAAATATATTTGACTTCAGGCTTAATGTTAAAAAATCCATGAATCCACAAAGACTAGTATATCATATTAATCTGTCACTAAATCTTGTCATGTGCATCCATTGCCTTGCAGGTTTTACCCTATCCAGTGTATTTCCACTCTACTGCTATCACTCCCTCTGGATGCATGCTTACATTTGGTGGTGTAAAATCAATAGATGCAGAAACAGACATTAGATCAAATGACCTGCACTGCTTGTGGCTTGTTCCACCATCCCTTGTGGAGCTGTCAGTACAGGCTGTTATGTCTTGTATTCCTAATATTGAGAGTGTTAGTCAGATGGAACTGGCCAAACTTGGCATACCATTGCACCTTCTTGATTAAATTAGATTTTATAGACTGTAATGAGTTAAAAAAACTTGGGTTAAATTTCATAGTGACTGTAAAAAAAGTAGACCTTTATATCTGAAGTATATTGTTTTCCCATTTCACGCTGTGCACCATTCTATCGACAATAAGATTCTGTGTTTGAGTTGTATCTATATTTATTTATGTGTCTGCATACACAAGGGAATGACATGGTCTGAAAGGGGTGAACATTGCACCCAATAGACCTTTTTCAAGTTCCAAATTACTGCTTTGTTCCTCGATTACAGACTCATTTAGTCAGGCTTTGTCTCATATCAGTGTCTAAATATTCACAAATACCAACAGTAAAGTAAAGAATACACAACTTCAACAATACAAACACTTCAAAGTTCCAAGGACCTTCACTGGAACATGTGAATATTTTACACAAAATCAAGGCTAACCCTGACCAACACATCTAAAAAGGTCGACTCATGTCACCCGTAACTTATCATGACAGTAATAGTGTTTTATAGAATATTGTCAATCCTTTAACATATGAGTGCCAGTACTCAATTATTGTATTCTAAAGCCGTCTTAGCATGGTCACACTGTCAATGTTTCCCTGTCCTTTCACTAGGACATTTGCTTCGGAAAATATTTAGTATAAACTATATACTGTGGTTTAATTTATTGAAAACCCATAAATGTATAATCATATGAAACACCCTGTATGTCTTGACTTAAAAAAATGATTTTACTTAAAAGCTGGCAAACTTTTTTTTAATACACATCTCTTACATTTGTGGCAACCACATTCCACTAAAATGCTCTTGCAACACTTAATAGCAAATATATAGGGTATATGTAGAAATTTCAATCTAATTGATAAAATGGAAGCAGAGATAAAAACATTTTTTATTATAAGAAATAAAAGCAATGGTCATCATTTTATGGTTTGAACTAATTATATAATTAATCTATTATGGTTAGTTTTTTGTTGTCTTTTTTGTTGTTGTTATTGTTGTTATTGTTG
The DNA here is from genome assembly GCF_009602425.1 of Actinia tenebrosa. Next base: position 291,045 of record NW_022258015.1, on the reverse strand, counting down.
GGTTTCACTAATTGGGAACATTTCAAAAAGTTTAAAGGAGAGGGGAGAAGGCCAAAAGGTAAAAATGATACGAAGCAGTTGGAGAAATATTTGGGGGAAGGGGGTAGTATTTTCTTCTATTTTCTAGTTTTGGAAGGCTGGTTAAAAAATAGGCCCACATCAGAGAGCCTGACTCCCTCCCCTCTCTAGCCTTAAGTATTTTAAGTAACATCCCTGTCTGACCCTGAAAAACCCCTAAAATTTTGAAACACTTTGACTCTGAAACCATATATGACACCATGATATGTCTACAGTACTAAATAGTGCTCCTTTAGCATACACTCATGTATTCCATTCCATAGCTTGGATACTCTGGTTTGGAAACATAAGCATTGGATAGTGGTTCTCTTCCATCCACAGTAAAGTCCTGGATGCAACCGACAAAGTTGGGAAGGATATTGAGCTCAGGGGGAGTCCCAAGAAAGAAGCCAACTGACTCTGGTAGATCAATCTTGTTGAAATTTCCTCTGGTCTTGCTAGTGTCTGAAATGTAACAGAAAAAACTTCAAACTTTATTGATTGATACTGAGCTGATCCAGTTCAGGGTGCAGCTAACTCTCCAACCCCTTAACTCTTTAAAAAGACCTCTGGGCTGAGATCAAGGTATTGTTTAGTCACAGAGCGAATTTGCAGGGACTCATCAGGAGGGGGGATAGTTGTCCGAACCCACTAGATCCCAATGGGACCCCAAAAATTAGGAACTCTCCAATTACATAATCTTGAACCTTGTTGCTTGTTTGAAGCTTGTTTATAATTATCTACAGTTAGCCCATCCCAATTCTTGATACAGTCATCGTTTATATCTACGTTTCAATCCCACAGCCAAAATCCCCTGGTACTGATGGCCTTCCTTATAGACGTTTGTGCGTTGCTGTGTTCAGTTGTGTGCTGGTACAAAACTATAAGTGTGCAAAAACGTGTGTTTCTGTGTTATCCGTTTTATATGCCTTATTGTATAGATCTATATTCTACAGATCTATGTTGTCGCTTTTTTGGAAAGGCCGGAAGGGGACGTAGGTAGGGGATGATAGGGGATGCATATGCTATTTCATTGGATGAAATTTTTGATTGACAAACGAAAAGGCGTCAAAAAGAAATATTGCTTTTCATTGACCGTTTATTTCACGTGCAAAGATTATTGACCATTCAAAGCAGAGGGTATTTCGATAATCACATTCCATTACAAGACTTTATCAATGAAAGCTTAAAAAGTGCGAAAATTAGGCTGATCCTATTGGTTAAAATGCGTCGCATTATCACTTGCAGTGATAATAGCCAATCAAATCAGAGAGCGTTTCGATAATAACATTCCATTACAAGACCTTATCAATGACAGCTTGAAAAGGCGCGACAATAAGACTAATCCTATTGGTTAAAATGCGTCGCATTATCACATGCAGTGATAATAGCCAATCAAATCAGAGAGCGTTTCGATATTAACATTCCATTACAAGACTTTTTCAATGACAGCTTGAAAAGGCGCGAAAATAAGACTGATCCTATTGGTTAAAATGCGCCGCATTATCACGTGCAGTGATATAGCCAATCGCATTGCATATGATTTTAAAAGCGGTCTAATCTTATTGGCTGGTATGGTTTGATTGACAGTTAATTTATGGGGGAATGCAGTATATTAGTTTTTTGGTTTGTGGGGTTTGACTTCATATCAAGTTGACGTGAAGTAAGTCAGGTATGTACTACTCTCTTCCTATAAAAACTACCTCGAATGATGATTCATCTTTTTCTTAATTTTTCCAACTTCGGTAATTCAAATGTGTAGTTTTACACAGCACCTTCCTAGTCAGAAGGTAAAAGAAACTATTTTTCTGATGTAAAAAAAACTTTTACTATTCGAAAATAGAATTTCCCAAAATCCATGAGTTGCCTTGACTGAAAGTCATCGTAAGGGGGAAAATACAAATTATTTGGAAAATGTCTTTACTTTGAACAAAAAAACTTGCTGAAGTTGGAGCAATTCTTATCGTTTTTTTAATGTTCTGAGCAAGAAATTTCATGGTATTTGCTGTAGAAATTTTTTTCATTCACGGTTCAAATGCAGCACAAAGCGACCACGACAGTCAAAAGAGCAAAAATTCTCTTGTTTTGTTTAACTTTCTTCATTTTTTAAATATCGTACTGTACTTTTACTAGATATTGTAACTTTTTGGAGTTTATTTTATCTGAATTTTGATGGCTATCGATATATACTTTTTCCGCGTTCGAAAAGGTTTCCACTTGTTTTCACGCTCTTATGGTAAAGATTTTGACTCTGCAACTTGGCGGATTCTAGCTTGAAAAATTGCCTTTTTATTATCCTTTCAATAAAAAAATTTTCCATTTCGAGTAACGGAGCTTATGATTTCCATAACTTTTATTTGAATTTTTTTCAATTTTTTTCCAAATTTGAAAAAATGTCTGACATTTACTTTTTGGCGCGCTTTTCATTTTGGCGCGCTTTTCATTTTGGCGAAAGTCGTCGATAAATCTAGCTCTGAAGACTTTTCAATGCCGGCTATCAATATTCTTTCTTATAGTTATGCTAAGAAAGCTATCTGTCCACCAAATACTGACATTGTTTTAAATTCTTCACAGATTTATTATTTTGGAAGTGGTTATATAAAGTACCTAGAGGCAAGATGAAGACTACTGAGTATCGTAAGAACTGAGTTGATGGTAGAAGAGCTTGAACAAGTTCAAAGAATTTTAAAAATTGCTTTCGTCGTGTATTTTGTTTGGCTGGCTCGACCTTGTTCTTGATCCTCTCATTGTTGCATCGTAGTTAGATCGGAAAGACGTGGGGTGTGAGGCAGTTCCTAAATCAAAAAGGAACGTGTTCTATTCTGAACTCACTAGGTTAGGACTTTGCCTTCCAGACATACGTGAAAAATATTCTAATAACTTTTACCGTGAAATTTGGCTCGTATGTTGGAAGTCAATAAGCCTTTTCATAGTTTAAGAATCGATTCCACTGCGCATGCAATTTTATCCCGAATTTCTCACCTTTTGTTTAATTAAGAACAAAAGAAGATTTGGACAAAAGAAGGTGAGAAATTCGGGATAAAATCGCATGCGCAGTGGAATCGATTCTTAAACTATAAAAAGGCTTATTAGGAATTTTTTGTATGTCGATCTAGAAAATTTCTAGCTAAGCATTAAGAGGGATCCAGATGTAAGGCTGATCCCAGGAATTATTTGTTTGACAAGAAGCTACCACTATCTTAAAACTAGGCGGGGTATGGCGGATATTAGTGTTTTTGACTGGTCATCTCGACCAGGGTCAATTGGCCAATTCTAGGTTAGCTTTTTAAAAGAATTTTCGTTACCACGTTGGCAACGCTGGACGTCGATGAAGACACAGGATCTACAAATAAGGTGTGAACTTTAGTTTCGACTGGAGTTCAGGCTTACTTGAGTAACGCTGGCCAGTGTACATATCACTCGCTCCCCTCACACAGCGCCTAAGGTTGGATATTTATTAGACTGGCCAGTTGCGTGCTCTCGTAAGACTAAGTACAGTCAGGATGTCCCGCCGGATCATTGTCCTCCACCCTCCTCTCGGTTGATGGTCGTGATAAAATCCTGACTTGCTGCTCCAGTGTAGTCTTGCTTTTCAGTCGTGGCTCAAGTCTACCAAGAACAGCCAAACTCGGCTGCCTCTAGAAGAGAAGACGAGTCTGCGATAGTTTTCTGTTTTATCATGCACCGGGCATGTCAGTGGTAGCTTCTTTAGGATAGAATTTTTCACAAAACTAGAATTTTATATCATTTATGTTTATGTATGTTTGTTTTGTGTATGTTTCTTCCACAGATTATGTCATAGTTAATCTGTCTTTTTGATAAAATATTGTAAAGTTTTTTAAGATTTTAAACTGTTTTCACTTTAATAGTATGTGATAGATCATCATACTCTTTCATTACTGCTGTTCGTTCATTTCGATGCTTATATTTTTCGAATCGTTTTCGACGACAAGTTTTGATTCGTTTCGTAAATTTTCTTTCGGCTTTTCATTCTAGTATCGCATAGTAGGTAGATGACGATATAAAATTAGATTCGAGGGTGTGGGTCTTGGATATCCCAGCTCTCTCTGAAGTATTCATTTCTTCGTTGAGAATCCTGGAATATCCCCTCTTTTTAAGCTTAATCTCATTCGATAGCATAATGTAGTAATATAGTCGAGGGTTTGGGTCTTGGATATTCCAGCTCTCTCTGAAGTATTCGGCACTTCCTTGAGAATCCTAGAATATCCCCTTTACTTTTATGCACACACACAAATATCATAGATAATAATATATATATAATATATATATATGTGAATAAGGAATAACCAGAAATAATAAGACTTTAAAGTATAAAGCTGTTTTATGCTTTTGTATCTTGATATTATCTTTTTTCTAAACGTGGTAAGTTTAGAAACAAAACAGTTTTCAGACAGTTAAGATTCAAAAGTTTAGATTCAAATTTAGCTTTTGTTTTTTAACCTCTGTTTGAAAAAATAAATGTCAAACTATTTTAAATACTTATATCCTTTTTCTTTCTCTCTCGTTTCAGATGGAAAAATATAAGCTTGTTTTATCACCTCATCTATTCCTTTAAATTTTGCATTTTTATATTAAGAAACTGAATTTTTAACTAATGTACTTGTACTACTGCAATGTACTAATACATATTTTCTTTTTCTTCTTTTTTAGATCAATGCAGTTTAATTAATTTGATAATATACATGCACACAATGCACACGTACTTGCAGTTTCAGTCATGTACACCTTTAACCCTCCAAGGTCGTGCGCTTGCATAAGGCGGAGGACTACGTTTCCAGGGAGATTTTTCGGCCATTCTCTATTCTCTGGTTTTTCGTAGCTGGCAGCGCACTAAAAATTACAATATTCGGATTTTCGCGGGTAAAGTTTTAAAAAGGAATATAATTGGCTTTTTTTGACTTGCTCGTTTTTGCTTATTTTCTCTGGCACACTATTTGTCTTTAGTAAATAAAACTTACAACGACATATTGATTAGCTTTTTTCGGTTCTAGATTGATATTGCGCTTTTATGGATTGCAACGAGCTTTTCAACGATTTCGAAGATGCACAGCGAGCTTTTTGGTTTTTCAACAAACGCCTCGAGTTTTCCTTGGTTTTTCAACAAACGCCTCGAGTTTTATCTTTGGTTTTTCAACAAACGCCTCGAGTTTT
>NW_022258015.1:230062-244948 GCF_009602425.1 Actinia tenebrosa | reverse complement strand
GGAGAGGGAGTGGGAGAGGTAAATGGTGAAGAGTTTGGATAACATGCCTTTTTTCCTAATATTGAACAAGATATTTGGTTTTATTTTCCAGCCACCTGAAGACGGCAAAGCCTCAGCCGTACAATCAGACGACGGAAGAGCAACTAAATCAGACAGTGACAAACCTACTGTCCCCACCCCTAAAGGGACGCCAACTCCCGAACCCACTAAGATGCCCACCACACCGGAACCACGTCCAGCCGATACTGATCGGCCTCCCTCGGGGGTCCAAGAGGAAGGAGACAAAACACGGGAGGAGGACGAAGAGAAAGAAAAGAATGAAGACGAGAATGATGAGGGATCTAAGATGCATGTCCTTTGTCATGATGATAATATTCGAACTAAGTCTCTTGATAACCTACCTATTGATCAGGTAAGTTAAGTTATATTCATTAAAGCTCCGGGTTTGATAATCTTGTCGCCTGCGTAGATGCCACCCCTTCCCTCCCCTCCCTCGAAAAAATATTTACCCCGCGTGGCCTCGTATTCAAGCGGTTCAAGATGAGGTTATGCAAGGTTAAAAAAAGTTTTTTTTGTTCTCGTGGGAATAAATATGGCGCCATGCGATGTTTCCAAGAGTCGAAAGTTTTGTATTGAAGCTGCATCTAACATATGTTTTACTGAAATATTGTAGGAGATGGGATCTCTTGATGTCCAAGGAAGCGAAGCGTTACCTGGTAAGCTTTCAATTCTGTTATTATATATACAGTCAATGTCATTAACGTTGTCCACCGAAAAAAGACATTTTCACATTTACACATTTACACATTTTCACATTTACACATTTAGACTAAAAGAAATATCAAGCGTTTCCTCGAATGTTCTGGCWTAAAACAAACGCTGAAATACCATTCTCTATCTTAAATCCTCACTAAATGGTCGGGTCATTCTGGATTTTCAATTCACGAGTTGAATTTTACATTTAAAGTTCAGGCTGACGCACACGAGGCAAAGAATACATAATGAAACGTGATATTTCTTTTAGTCTAAATGTGTAAATGCGTAAATGTGTAAACGTGTAAATGTGTAAACGTGTAAACGTGTAAACGTGTAAACGTGTAAACGTGCAAACGTGTAAACGTGTAAACGTGTAAATGTGTAAATGTGTAAATGTCTTTTTTCGGTGGACAACGTTAATGACATTGAGTGTATAGATATAGATATATACGTTCCATTTCATTGGGATCTTTAATGACAAACTAGCATGGCTACATTGCTTGACGCCTTCATTCTAAACTTAGAAGGATCATATATGACTGTTGTGTCGTTCACAGATCGATCTCCTACACCTGATACTAAGAAAGCCTTAGAAGCTTTGGCAGCAGTTGAAAGACTTCAAACACAGCTCTTGTAAGTTTCATACCTCCTTCCTTAGCTTACTAAAGCTAAAACTAAAGTCTTTTATAAAATAACTCTTATGAATCTCGCGTTCTGATTGGTTGAGAACGCCTGCTTTATGAGAGTACACAGCACGCGTGCGCACTTTCAGTTGCGTCATTCCTATCCAAAATAACGTTTGTTGAAATCTGCATTCTATGAAAAAAAGAAAAAACTTGCTAGAGTGCTGTCTGGAGTTTTAAAGCACTTGGGGATTGGCAGAACACTCGAGAAATGTCGAGAAGCACTCCGCTACGCGTCGTGCTTGTCTTAACACGTCTCTCGGGTTCTGCCAACCCCCGCGTGCTTTATAACAGCACACAGCACGCGCGCACGTTTTCTATATCTTCAAAAGGGAATCGTGAGTGGGCTGCCAATGTACCGCCTCTAACAGCTATGTTCGTAAGTCCCATCTTTGGACTCGCTATCACATGTGAGTGGAGTAGACTTTAGCAAAGTCCTTCGTCTTCGTAATAGTTCACGCGCCCTGAATAAAGCACAGGCAGCCCAACCAGGATCACACTCGCACGARGTACTCTCGTATAAGAGATTTTACTATTACATAGGGACTATTAAAGGAAGAAAAATAACTAAATTCTGGAATTTTCTACAGAGAAACCGAAGAGCGTGCTCAGGCAGCTGAAGAAAAAGCAATTCAAACAGAAACTGAACTGAAACAAGCTCTTGAACGAATCCGCGCACTGGAAAGATCTGCATCACGAGCGAGTGCCAATAGTACGCTCTCCGCTGGTCACCAGACTCCTTCAGATCGACCAATCAGCAGTAAGGATTCGAAACGTCCCGGTAACCAGACTTCAACGGGGCACTCACGTTCCCCGTCCCAGCAGTCAGTGCGGGGATCAACAAGATCCTCGTCTCGAAAAAAGTGAATTGTCCGTAAATTAAAACGGCGAATCGTCGTTCTGCATCTTCCTTTATTGTTAGCGAAGAAACCGCACCTCTGTAAATGATTTTTAACGTTAAAGTACTTGAGTATAAACTCTGTCTTCTATTTTTATTAGACCTCTTTGCCTTGGGCGTAATGTTTTCTCATTCCAGATTATGTGTCATTCCCTAGAGCATCATTTCTTTGTTTAACGGTTAGAAAAGATATGAATATGGATACAATTCAAACAAAGAATCAGAGAATGACACGTGGTCTGAAATGGGAAAACATTACGTCCAAGCTAAAGAGGTCTATTTCATCAAAAGAGTTAAGCAAAAAAATGATACTCTAGGGAATGACACGTGGTCTGAAATGGGAAAACATTACGTCCAAGCTAAAGAAGTCTATTTCATCAAAAGAGTTAAGCAAAAAAATGATACTCTAGGGAATGACACGTGGTCTGAAATTAGAAAACATTACGTTCAATGTAAAGAGGTCTATTTCAAAGATGGTATTTAGTTTACTATCTTTTTGGTTGTCATTGATCAACTAATATTCAAATKAGTGCATTCAGACCTCAATAAAAAGGTCACTCGGAGGAAACTTTAAAAGCGTACCAACAATCTCTCATGATTTTAATATCTACAAAACATAGATAGTCTAAGAATTTCCTCTTAATTTTTATTTTAAAGCTTTAAGTGTCATTTCATAAACAAACAAGGGGATTTGGATGAGTATTAAATTCAAACTAATTAGCAAAAAAATTTTTTTGTCATTTGAGAAAGCAACTCAATATTAGTAAGTCTGGCAAATTTGAAAGTACTTCGATAAAAAGAATCGCGATGCTCACTACACCAGATCAATATTTTAAAAAAAATAATGATTAACAATTATTCACCAAAGGCGAAGTGATTATCGGTGAATATTTACCGAGCCCCGTTTCTTCGAGTGGCAAGATAAATACTCATCATAATCACTGAGCCTGAAGGGAATAATTGATTTAGTATAATTTTAGACTTGAATATCAGAGAAAAGACGAAATTCAGGATTAAAAAATAAAAAACGATCTGGAAAACTTAGGAAAACCATAATCACCACTCGACCAGTCACAGCGCGCGAAACTCTATATTCAAGTCTAGAATTAAAATATTAATAAATAATATTAATTATTTATTTATCAGAGAAAGTACCTTCACGTTGCTTTCTCCAACTGCGCGCGCATTCCATGTTAAACTGCAGGCCTAAACATAATGCTAGTATTCTCTCTCAAAGTGTTTTTTCCCCTTTCGATGCATTTAATACCACCCAAGGTTGACTGTTTTAGGTCCCACCCACTATTTGAGTCATTCGTCTGTCTACCACACTTATTACTAAATCAATGTCTAAACCTAAATCCAATATTTGGCTATTCAGGACATATGCCACTTATCTAAATTCTAATTCGATCTAGAAAGGGTCTGGATAAAAATTACCCTGCGTAAATCTATCATGAGTTACCCTATCGTGATGTATAGTTTTTTAAATCATTTCTCTAAATTGCTAAGAGAACCAAACGTTGAACTGATGCTCATTAAAGTGGCACCGCTAAAAATTTGCCTTATTGGGAACTCTAGCTTGAGCGGCTTTTAGAACACTCTACCACGCTGTGATCCAATTATTCAAAACGCTACGAGTTCTCTATTAAAAGGACGTGCCGTTCAATGGATCATAATTGGAACCATTCAGTCGGCGATACTCTCAACGTCTAACAGTCAACTCCAGCTATGCTTTCTTGCTGTGTAGATATTTGACCATCGATTCACCAGCAACACACACACACACACCCCGCCATCAGAGTCCCTTCAATTTATTTAGATATTAAACCAACTGGTCAATCGTCGTCTTAGTCTCCTTGTGGAGAAAGATTTTGTTGAAGATTATGATCGAAGCAGCCGTGATATCTCTAAATAGCTCGTGATTTGCGCAAATGGATGAAAAATAGGGCACATGGAAAGACGATTACCCGGTTTAGCCTTGGGCTAAATTATACAAGAGAAAGACTTAGACAGGAGCTTCAATAAAACCCACATGTGATCATACTGAGAATTCCTTTCTTCAGTTTACCGATCTAAAAAAGATGTCTTGCATTATACATTGGTCTCTATGAGGATGATACCATCACGTGATTGTATCAGGTGACTATTAGTAAAGTTTGTCAAGTATCTGTGTGTTGTTTAAGGGAGCATTGAATCAACGTGTCTAAACACCTCTAAATAGTCCCAACTTATGGCTACAATTAGTTGGCACACCCGAAAGGTCATTCCTTTCGAAGAAAAACAACGAACAGAAGAAGGGCCCGCTGTGTGGCTGACCAGAATAGGAGCGTGCAGGTCATGTCGGAACGCTTTCATGTACATATTTCAACGGCCTTGGTCATGCAATCAAATTGGGATAAGATGAATAAATAATTATAGGAATTAACAGTGGATTCCACAGATCCCAATTGGAATTTAGAAATTTATCTAGATCTCTCCATCGAGAACGATTTCTAGAACATTCTGGCAAGTCGATGTCAATATCTAGATAACTCATCAATTATCAACATGAAGGAAAAAAATGAAAGCGATGGTTGCTAGCTGTTGAAGTTACTTGAATCGATTTAGGATTGCCTGTCCAGGACGACAACCTCTATATGAATAGATTCAGACTACTAAGGGATGGATCATTAGAAAATTGAAGGGCCGGGGTTGCAGGAATTTATGTTGCWCGATATTTTTTTTCTAAAAGAAGATGTTGCGCGATATTTGTTTCTTAGGTGAAGTGCTTGCTTGGTCTTTTATTTTTTGGGGAATTTACAGAGGTCCCGCCTCCCCCTCAATTATCTAACGGTCCGTCCCTTATGGCACCCTCTCTCTCGAGAGGCTGATCGGGATAGTGGGATAAAATGCCGTAATCGCACTATAATGTTAAGTTACGCGAAAATCATCGAAGCGTCATCTTGAACACCCAAACGTTTACGTATTTGTTAATGATATTTTAAAAGGATGTTTTTTCGTTTTTCAGTTCGATAAGGTCCTGTAAAAACTAATTATAACACAAAGCTGAATTAAAAGTGCGAAGTATTGAAACAAATTTATAAAGAAAACATTTTAATGTAAAACAAATTTAAACTTTAAAAAAACAACATTGTTATCTTTTTGAACTGATCTTAATCGATTTAAAATTCTTGTTATCAAAAGAAAAACGCTATTTAGAGTTTGAAGTTATATTGACTTAAGGGATAAACAGAACAAAACCTGTTCTGACGGAAATATTCTTATTTAGCAGGAAATTAATAAAGCACTTATAAGAAGTGTAATGATATTCTGATGATATTTGTTTTTCTTCTTAAGTGAAGAAAAAGAAGAAGTGAATTCGATCTAGGATCTAGACAGGAAAAGCGGAAAATAGCCGGCAAAAGTTTGTAAGGAAACGTGTGGGTTAAGATAAAAGCGGGTTATTTGCGTAAGATCTAGACTGCGCATTTTTGGCCAACTGCGTATGAATCAAATTAATATCAAAGACGTCCTAAACCGAAGACTAATCGAAATATTGTGGCTAGAGTATCATGAGAAGGCAATTAAAAGAACTAATGGTCTTTGCCGGCTCAATACTAGTGGGTTGTGGGGCACCCATTTTCAGTTAACTGCCGTAATTTTTGGCATGGATCTGTTAAACCCCATCCACACTCCCAAAGAGCTGAGGAAGGCATGACGGCTGTTGAACCGTTGGTAAAGCCATACCAAAATGAAACTTCTCCACTCAGTATACGCTTTAAAAATGAAAATGAAAAATTACCTTTCTGATGTTTCTAAATTTAATCCTACCGTCTGCTTCAGTAGAGTAAAGCATTTTTCTCCTCCATGGTGTTTAACATTCATTCATCATTTTCCTATGTTATCTTTACACAGGCACAGTCTGACTCATATTAAGTCTTTCCGTAACTTTTTCTCTGACGGGAACGTTTTGTGGTCCGGCCGAAATCCGGCCTTCAAACCGCGGTTCCCTAAAGCATCGACTGATCCGTCGCATACAAGTAGTAAAGACCTGAAGAACTTGAACGCATGGATTGCCCACCAGAACAAAAAAAAAAAAAAAAAAATCAAATTAGCTTTTTATAGATATTTACTAATAGCGTAAACGAAATTGAAAACTTACTTCAGGTATAAACTGCCATGCAATTCGCAATTGACGGGCAGCAGCGCGCATATCATTATGAGAACCCGCGGTACGATTAGCGCAACCTCGGCTGATTGTGATCTAACAAGTGTCGTACCGCTATAAATCGTTTAAAAAACAAGAAAAGTCTATCGATTTATTTATTATCTCTTTGTAACTGCGAGTGTATTAAAGAATATTTAATGGTTGACCCAAAAGAATCACCTCTTTAAATCTACACAATAAAAGAAAGCTTACGATATCATAATAAGCGGACCTGATGAGTTTTCCACGGATTATGATCAACCACTGACTGATAATTACCTCAAACACGCAAATATTGAGTAGACAAACAAATAAACACCAAATAAAAATCTCCTTGAGACTTAAATAATAAACTTAGATATTTTTATGATTTTGGGGGAGAAATATACGTTGGGTTAAAATGTTCGTATTTTATAGAGTCTGGAACAGTTTTGTACCAGATGTTTTCCTCGTCAAAACTCAAAAATGATGAAAATCATTAAAAATATGTCTTGCCAGCTTATCGACAGACAATAATTCTTCGTAATCCTCCGAAGAAGATCTTATCAAGACTCTTGCTTTATCATCATCATCTACTTCTCCTAATCGGTATGCCATTATGAGAAAATTGGAAACCGATTTTCGAGAGAACATGAGTGTTGCGCATTCTTCTAACAAGTTCACGTCGAGTCCAGTCAGTTCTGCACTCAGAATCCCCTTAACATCCACTAGCCAACAGGGGTTTTAAATYGGCTTTGTCTTTGCTGTTAACACCGTTATTTTGTTTCCATTGCAGCACATCGTGTGGTCATTATCATGTTAAGCTGTGGTGTATTAATGTCTTGTGTTTAAGCAATGTTCACCCGAGTCTTCTTGATCCAAAAATGTCKAGCATCTTAATGACAATACCAACAGTCGTCCAAATGAACACTCTTTTACACGCTATAATCTCATCATTTAGACCAAAGCCAAACAAAACCGCTTTTCTCGACTATTAAAACTACGTTAGCCCTTTTAGCTGTGAATAGAAGTGGTTTTTAAGAGAAATGTGTTTGGAAAACTTGATTTGGCCCCCTTCCCCTTCACCGTTGGAGTCATCTTGGTACGATTTGTTTACCCCAGACGTTTCTGTGTGTGCTATATATCTCTCTCAATAGCACACATGGACAGTCCGCAATTGGGGGGTTTTTGCCCTAAGGACTAAAAACTGCGCTTAAAATTCTTTCAACTTCATTATAAGAGTATGTCGATGAAGGACAAGCCTCCCTCCTCCCATTCTTTTGTTTCCAAGTAATATTGTTACAAATTTGGACGTAGTCTTGAAGTATTTTACTTTGCTTTTTTTTTTCGTCCAAATTGTGTGCAGTTTGTTTCTGTCGGAGTAAAAAGGCTTTCTCGTAAAGGTTTCCTGTTTCCGTAGCAGGCGATTTTAAAATGCGTTCAATATGCTTTTTATTTAAAGAAGGCCCACATGTGGTCCACAAATGAAGTCACCTTCACAACACTCTTAGATTGCAGACCATCAGTCGACCTACTGCGACAGGACTAGCTGCGTTGAGAATCTTCAGCTCATCGTCCATAAAGAATCAAGGTAAAAACTTATTCAATAATGGCCATGCGTTCCTTCCATTCAAAGGCTATTCTTGTGATGTGTATACAGCATCTTATTTGGGATCACTTTATTTGTGTGAATTTTGATTAAACGCGCAAAAACTGAATTTTTTACAGACATTTGCAGCAGCTATTATAAAAACTCCACTTTTTCTCTTCATTTCTATGTGAAAGAGTTAAGCCTTTTTATCGTTTTGTAGATCAAACAACGCAAAGCCGAAGTATTTATCAACAACGCAAAACGTTTGGCTGATTAGAAGCCCGGTTGAGAAAAGCATCGAGACTTGTTTAGACGAAGACGAGAAGCATTTTATCTTTAAACTGACAAACTTTAACGAAAACTCAAACCAATAAGCACAATTCTGTCTGCGCTRCGTAAGATTTCCTCTGATCGAAAGGATTTAGAATTATCCGCTCTTCAAGCTTAACGCCGCTCAAAAAATGATAGCTAATTGGAGTGGAATGTCACTAGAAGTCAATAGGATACATTTAGCGTTTACTGATGGATCTCATGATAAGCGAAACACGTCCCAGTAAAGGCCATAACTTGCTCGTGTCTTTAAGACGCCATTTATTGGGCTTTTAATCGATCGTAAAAACGCACGGMTATTATACAGAAGCTTTTGGAGTGGATAAAGTTTTTGATTTTGAATAAGGAAAGCAATCTAGCTTGCGAAGAATGGACTTTCGCAGCTAACAATCCCATGCCGCCTTCAACTGAAGCACCCATTTTGTTAAAATTAAGACAGAATTAAAATCAGTTAGTTCGATTTCTTTTTCAAGCCTTTATACCTCTAGATACCTCTAGTAAGCCATAGACTGTTACCTCTATATCATTAACTACCGATAGATGACATGCGTCATACGAGCCTCTTGGTTCGCGTATATCATCGAAACAAATTAAGAAGCCAGCCTGGAAAAATTATAGACGCTCGGTCCGGGTCTTAGATTTGCACGATCAAAATCGCCAGTTTTTTAGTTCAGGTCTATAAAACATGTACTGTTACAGACTTAGATGAGGGGATCGTATTTAATCTGCGCTCGGCTTTTGGAGCGACTGTGTGCACTCCATATTTCAGGTTTTTGCTCTTACCATTTAACTAGAAGAATCATCACGCACTAACAGCGTTCTACTGTTAAGTATGTCATTACATAACTTTATATCAACTGATTCTTTGATGCTTCATTTTTCCCCCAGATACCAATTGCATGAGAGGTATGGATTCAGTAAATAATGCTAGCTTTAGCATCGACGCGCTTCTAGGCGCCCAACAACAAGTCGAAGGAACCACTAGAAAACAGACTCAAAGTGTCCACTCTTCGTTATCACCTTCCGCGGGCATGAAAAACACAACATCTGGTGAGATTTGTAGCTATTTGTTTTAAAAAACCACTGAATGTCAATATTGTTTTGATTGCTTGCTGTGTTGGTGAATACGTGCGGTTTAGAACGTTTTCTCAGGGTTGCTCACTTATTTATTTCAAGAGGCTTGGCGGTCCATGAAGCATTATGACAATATCTAGACGAGAATTAATCAACAAAGAACGTTTCCTCAAAATATTCAAAAGCAATTGCAATACGACTTTGAACGCAATATTTGCAGTACAATTTTGATTATTTGCCTTTTTCAAATTTGTGGCCAGTCGAATCTGAATTCGCACGCAAACCTTGGAAAAACTTTGACACTGAATTACTCTTGTCGGGTTTCAAATGGTTTCCATCTAAGAACTCTACTCCAATGAAAAAGCATTAGAACGTGAGCATCCAATCACAGTTCTCGACGACGTGCATAACATCGTGCTTTATTCTCACGCATACCAAATGCACTCTTTCGCTTTTCAGATATGGGTTTTCACGACGATTACAGCGAGAAAGAAGTATCGCCAAGTAAACACCTATCTTTGGAAAAACGCGAACGATTATCGACCAAGAAACGCCGCAAGAGGACAGCTTTTACCAGCTTTCAACTCAAATGTCTAGAAGACAAATTCAAATTTAGCAAATACTTGACAATTGCCGAACGAGACATGATGGCGAGGTCTTTACAGCTGACGAATCGACAGATTAAAACATGGTTCCAGAACCGAAGAACCAAGTGGAAAAGAGAAAATGTTGGTGAAGCTCTCCAACTCAACTACGAAATCCAGAGAACCGCAACATTACGCTGTAGTCCACCATGGCTTCAAGTCTGCCCATATCCCCCTGTATTCAGCACTATGGATCCGAGCTGTTCTTGGTCAGCTCCACCCTACCTACTTCAGACTACTGCAGCAAGGTTTCCCTGCAATCATTCGTCTTAGTTATACTGTTCAATGGAATACCACGAGTCGTACCTCAAGTCTACCCGTGTCCTTCGGTATTCAGCACTATATGGATCCAAGCTGTTCTTGGTCAGCTTCACCCTAACTAATTTAGACTACTGCAGCAAGTTTCTCTGCACTTATTCGTCTAAGTTATACTGTCCAATGGAATACCACGAGTCTCACCTCAGGTCTGCTCGTGTTTTTCAGTATTCAGCACTATATGGATCCACTGTTTTAGACAACTCCACCCCATCTATGCCAAACAACTGCGGCATGCACAGAATTTCTTTGCACTCTTTCCATGGAACTGCAACGAGTTGCGGCTCTGTCAGATCAAAACCAAAAGTCTAATAAGAACTTGCAGTATCGGATATTTTCCTTTCAAACAGATATAGAGCATTCAAATGATTGATCAGTTGAGAATACCTTGCAGAATGTTAATTTATCAATAGACTGAGTGCTTCGTTCAAGAACGCAACATCCTTACTGAAGAAAGACAAAGTCAATGTATATAAACATTATGCATCACATAAGAAAAACGGAATGATTTTAGTGGAAGATATATAAGACACATGAAAATAACTTTTTGTCCATCCCAATCACACTCGAATAAACAGACATGATATATATGTTTAAGTCGAGTCTTTGAGGACATCAAAGACGAACAGGTGTAACCTTCCATTCACCATAAAAACTAAGTGATTTTAAACTCGCGCCTCGATAGCTAAAGATTTGGAAAATGAAGGACAAAACAGTTAAAGAGTCTATGAGAATCGTGTATATAGATTAAGAATTTCATTGTTAACCACTATTGTATATATTTTTAAAATAGATAAGTATATAAAGTTAAATTACAGTGTGACGAGTATATRTTGCCTAGTTAAGTATACGTTAAGGGAGAATTCTTTTCGTATTCAAGCATTGAGAGCCAAAAACTATTTTCTTGAAGAAAGGCTGTTGTACAAGTTTTTGCGCTTTTTGCCATTTTTGCGCATTATTGAAACAAATTTCCTCTTAAATTTAATTCATTGTTCTATTACCAATCGATATACTAAAGAAAAAAGGCGTAGTCCCTTTGGCCCTCGCTCAAGAGATTGGGTCAAGCAATTGGCCGAAATGAGACGCGGACCTCGTATTTACATCAGAGCAGATTTCGCATRGGGTCGTCCTTCACGAATTTGCAAGATGTGATCCTATTGGAGGGCGCACATGTGTAGAACAATAGAAAACAATGACCTTTCCCCAACCCCGCCTCTAAACCTAACCAATCACAGGGGACGTTGCAAATTTGTGAAGCCTAACCCTTCGCATGATCGTTAAACGCTTACGGCGTGAACACGGTCGTGACGCGGTAAGGCATACGCCAGACCAATCACGTTGCTAGAAAATTTACTCTTCATCCAATCAAGTACGCGGAACACTGTTAAACACGGCGCGGACACGGTCACGCCAAGGTCACGGCACTGTCAGACCAATCACATTGCGCTAGAAAAGAATCCGCCAATTAAAATTCTAGAAAGCATCACGGTCACGGAACGGCACGCTTATGGCAATGAGCCTTTCAAAGTCAAGCCCAAACTGCTCTAACATCGTAATGAACTAGCGAGAATAGGTTTTGGGAACTGATCCTGATTTGTTGATATATGATTCATTTAGTTTCGATTTTTTCAGATCTCGAAAAATATTTGAAGTAGACATTTTTTGAAGGCGTTTTTGGTAGATAAAGAAATAATACTAAAGAGACGCACATGTTTTATGAATCTTAGAATTCGAACTTTAAGCAGCTGTTAAGTCCACAAATATTCTTGACTAATTCCTTTACACGAGGAGAGAAGAAGTTGAATTGAAGCTCATATTTTGACGCATAGTGTGGTTCCAACAAAAATGGTACATGGATGAAGTGTCTATTCAAACGCTGCAAGAGGGTGATTTCTCGTTTAAGTGTGATGTTCCTACTAAATCCAGGACGTTTTGAAGAGTGAAATAATGCGGTTTTAATAGTCAAGAGAGAATTTTGAAAGTCAAATAGAGCACACACACAAACTTGTGGAGGTGCGCAAGTCTTACCTACTATGACTCCAACGGTGAAGGGGAAGGGGGCCAAATCAAGTTTTCCAAGCACATTTCTCTTAAAAACCACTTCTATTCACAGCTAAAGGGGCTAACGTAGTTTTAATAGTCGAGAAAAGCGGTTTTGTTTGGCTTTGGTCTAAATGATGAGATTATAGCGTGTAAAAGAGTGTTCATTTGGACGACTGTTGGTATTGTCATTAAGATGCTCGACATTTTTGGATCAACAAGACTTGGGTGAACATTGCTTAAACACAAGACATTAATATACCACAGCTTAACATGATAATGACCACACGATGTGCTGCAATGGAAACAAAATAACGGTGTTAACAGCAAAGACAAATACAATGCTCTTCGGGTGCAATGCTTTCTCATTTCAAACATTCTTTAAATAATGGAGAAGTCACATGAACATGGATACAACTCAAACAAACAATCTTATTCTCAAGAGAATGACACGTGGTCTAAAATGAGAAAACATTACGCCAAAGCTGAAAAGGTCTAGTTGGCGATCAACCATTCCCTTTGAAAATAGAATCTCTTATTTATATCAGTGGCTCGACACCTTTATAGGTCGATCTTGTGGTAATGATTCCTTGATAGTCTCACACCTGCATTTTCCATTTCTCCTCACTTTGTGCAGTGATCTTTCCCCTAACACATTTATCAGTCTCGGAGGGCTCAATTCACCTTTCCCTAGTATGTGCGAGCTTATAATCTCGTAATCCTAAAAATACCTGACATTATTTTTCTGCATGGGTCCACCGCGCGGGAATCATTGAACATCCATTATTCCTTGTTATTCCAAGGCTGTCATCTCTTATTAATGGTTACCGTGTGTTAATACTTAACGGTATTTAAATATGTAGATTGAGCTTTAACTAAATGTTTACTAAACAACTCGATCATTGAATAAGGCTTCCGATTCTCAATCTCATGATAGGCGGTTTGGGAATTAGTGTTTTATGAAGGTATTGGACATTGAGTTCTCATGTCCATGATTGAAGTAAGGAATTCTCAGTATGATCACATGTGGGTTTTATTGAAGCTCCTGTCTAAGTCTTTCTCTTGTATAACTTAGCCCAAGGCTAAACCGGGTAATCGTCTTTCCATGTGCCCTATTTTTCATCCATTTGTGCAAATCACGAGCTATTTAGAGATATCACGGCTGCTTCGATCATAATCATCTACAAAATCTTTCTCCACAAGAAGACTCAGACGACGATTGACCAGTTGGTTTAATATCCAAATAAATTGAAGGGACTCTGATGGCGGTGTGTGTGTGTGTGTGTGTGTGTGTGTGTGTGTTGCTGGTGAATCGATGGTCAAATATCTACACAGCAAGAAAGCATAGCTGGAGTTGACTGTTAGACGTTGAGAGTATCGCCGACTGAATGGTTCCAATTATGATTCATTGAACGGCACGTCCTTTTAATAGAGAACTCGTAGCGTTTTGAATAATTGGATCACAGCGTGTCTGCTTGAAAGCTTTGAAGTTAGCTTAACAGTTTCAAAAGTTATATATGGAACATCTATGGACATAAGTAGAAAATAAGGCGGAGAAGTCTTCGTAAAAGAATTGATTGATGACCAATTTTAATCTGTCGATGAACACTACATGCAATCTTGCATTCGCTACTCTCTCACTCCTTCCTTTAAATTTTTGCTTTCTTTAAATATTTCTCTCTTTTTTTTTTATCTCAGCGAAGTGAAGTGAAGTGTTAGTCTTTTTTTTATTAATGTTTATGTATAAGGCTGCAACATATTCCAGCAAATGCTATTACATAGTTCAAACATTTACACTTAACTATTTCAGCAAAAAATGCGTTGATTTTCAACCGGTTGATACGAACTTAGATATCAGGCGTGCGGAATTTTCAAAACGTTCCTGTGGTTAGGCGATTTTCCCTCACTCATTGCATGCAGCAAAAGAAATCTACAATTTCGTGATTAGCGTGAGAAATCYTTAGGAAAGACAGGAATCAATTCTTATCGTGAGTTTTAAATGGTTTCTATCCTGCACGAGACAATGAATGCACGGAACCTCTTGGATCATTAATCAAAACACTATATAGCCTTTCCGAGATTCACTCGAATGACTAAAACTAGCTATTCCGAAGGTAGAGGAAAAAACTGGGTCGACTTGGATATTGCATTGAATGGTGGGATTGTCTTACGAGACATATTTCCAAGATGGCGTCTATCTAGTCTGCTACAATTGACCCACAATGTACTGCGATGCCAACTCGACCCATTTCCCTTCTCAATTTTCGAATGGCTAATAAATGGTTACAAGTTGATGTTGGACTAGACATTTCCGATTTAGCGGCATAGGGAAAGTATATTCCGCATTCTATAATCCGACCGGAATAGCATAAATTAAAAAGAGCTATCAT
>NW_022258015.1:189276-200571 GCF_009602425.1 Actinia tenebrosa | reverse complement strand
TTGCTGTTGCTGGTGTTTTTGTCGTTAATTTCATGTCTTGGTGCTACTGTTATTTGTATTACTAGTCATTAAAAGCCTCTCTATTACTGTATTATAATACATCACACCTGATATATATAATTGTGGTTAAATATATCAAGTTATATTCCATCTTGATGCTGCTGCTGTTATTTTTGCTACCAGTCATTGAAAACAGTCGCCATGCATTATACCAATGAACATTTTGTCATCCATGTACAATACACTACAAGGCCCTACGAATAAAATATTTAGGAATATTAAAGCTATAGGAAGCCTAAACGTAATCTTAATTTACTTGTATATTGTACATCAAAGTTCTCTATCACAGCTAAGTTCAATTCGGCTTTTCTTTAGTAATATTCCACCATATTTTAGGGGCCTGTCTTCAATTCGGCTCAGTTTTCTTAAGTAATATTCCACCATATTTTTAAGGCCCTGTATGCATTCACAGACATATGATGTTCCCGGCGTTGCGATCATATATAATAAACATGCATCCCCATGAAAAATCCTATATATCTAATGACCAAGAATTATTCCAAGACTTAAAGATATAGTTCCTTATACACCAAACTGTGCTCAAATATTGTAAAATCGTCGAAATCTGAAGTACTCGTCCAGTTTTACTCACATCTTATTGATATATATTCCTCGTCTATGTTCTGTATTGTACGACTTATATGCCACTAAAATTATAGAGACGAATTTTAACATTCGCTATAGGTGATGTTTTTGCCATGTAGTCTAGTTCTTGGTGTTTATCTACGTCTTAAAAAGAATTGTTATAAGTTTTAGCCATTAGGAAGGTATTTTCCATAAAGACAGGTTTAGGAAACAGGAATAGTCTACGATGATATTGCCTRTGGAATCAGTTGGATAGAGTATTTAGCCTGTACTAGGTGTTGTATCTCTTATATTCCGATATCTTCCCACAGCCGCTATTGTTAACGACCTTAGCCAAGATTGTAGCTTGAAACGAAGGGAGAATACGCTGCAAATATGAATACTTATGCGACGCATATTGTCCATATTGCTTGTAAAATCAGTCTGAAATAAAGTGGAAGATTTGGCTTATGAGAATAGACCTCCTGGTGCGGTGTTAGTTTGAAATTGTCTCGTCTTATCGCCTGCATTCTCACTTGCATGAGTTAAACTCTCTGGAAAACGACTTCTCTTTGATTTTCCATACTACATTCTGGTGGAATGGAAGAGAGATGATTCCTTTAATGTTGTAGTACAGCCTTTGATTGTCTGTCTGGGATAAATAATTCTTGGTTACTGGATGCTACTGGAACAAGCGTATTTGGCGAAACCTGTTTCATTAGGAGACTTTAGGAATTTATACCATRATACAACCAAAGGTAATGATTTCATTTTAGATATTATTAAGTTTATATTATACATTTTAACCCATGTCTTCGGGAAGTTCAGAATTCAAATTTCAGACAATTAGGACGGTTTTTGTGCAGTGTCTTTCCTTCATTAGCTAGGTTTTTTTCGCATAGATACGCCAATTCCCCGTCATAGCTTCGATATAAGGCAATTCATTTTTCGACTTTTTTTCATTTTATAAAGAAAAGTTCCTCATTTATCCCATCGATGAAAATTTCACTTTTTATCCTATTTTTTACTTGTCATTACATTTTTTTTCGTTTTATAAAATTTTTTTATAAAATTTTTTTTTTTTTTGGACTATTAACGTACATTTTCCTTTTTGTCGCATAGATACATAAGTCCCCTTGCATGAGACAATATAGTTTATATTTTTTCCTATATATATATAACGCAGCCCAATTTTTCACTTATTACAGTTTCTCGTTTATAAAAAGATTTTTTCTAATAGAATATGGATGGACATCAGATTTTTACATGCCTTAGTGACCCCATTATCGTTTCTATGGTGCATGTCAATTGTATAAGTAGTTTGAACCATTTGCACTGTCAAATGTGTAGGAGTATTGAGTGGGAGAAACCGTACTCATCTCAGAAATTTTGAACTTTACGAATACAAATTAAAGAAATAAAACGGCACCTTCTTTGTAAGCCTTACGAATCGAGTAAAAGAGATTAGGAAACGCAAAATCAAAGAGAAAATCGTTAAGCAAAATAAAACCGTTAAGAAAATGAAAGATAAAAWTTTTTTCAGGAAACATGATAAGAAATGGTCCTTTCCCATTTGCTTAAGTATCATAAGGAGTTAAGTAATAAGATAATAGGAAAATAACGWACAAAACACCGGTTGAAAGACGCTACAATTTATTTTCGAGACTCGTTGTTTTGACTAAATTATTTTCGCTGCTGGTTCTATAAATAGAGCAAATAAAAATACGAAATTTTAAATGAAATGTAAGCGAAAATTACCGAGAATAACTGTGAACCAAAGATAGAAAATAAAAGGACAAAAGAAAGGATTCCGTATAATTTGGCAGCCAAAATGTGTAGGAAGATTTCGTTGACTTAAAAAATTCACATTAAAGTTAAATCGTAATCTTTGACGACTATAATGGATCTAAAATTTATCAAATAAAGTTCTAAATCGTTTCAAAGGGTTAGTTGTATGACTGCCCCCTGGTTTGTCCATTCAATATCAACATACAATCTGCAGAATTTGATAATCATTTGTCATAAGCCAACCGTAATCAGGGACGGTATCGCTCAGATAAAAAGGTTACGCTCTTGAAATATCTATTCCGTCTTTATCAACTTTCTAAAGATAGGTCAGTTTTGGACCTCCTGCCAAGAATCTGAGTGACTGGGTTGTGTTATTTCGGCTGAGTATTCAAGGATTGCTGTTAAAACACTTGAAACGACCTTTGCTGTTTTTATTTTTTTTCTTGAAGTTTTTCTTTGTGTTCTAACTTGACTGTTATTTTGGCAGAGCAGCTTAAGGTGAACGGAAAGGGACTGGAGATGAAAATCAAAATGAACGCTGGGAAAAATTCAGTCTTGACGAATTGCGATTTTTAACAAGTATTGAAACAAAAACCTAAACCATTTTCAAGGTTTCCTTTAGTACAAGTGCCAAAGCTCTTGTTCCCAACCACCATCACAAGCGTCATCAAAATCATCACCATCACCACCACCATCACCATCACCACAACCATCATCGTCATCATCACCATTATCATCGTTGTCATCATCACCATCACCATCACCATCAATACCATCATCATCAACACTACCACGACCATCATCGTCATCATCACCATTATCATCGTTGTCATCATCATCGACACCATCATCATCACCACTACCCCTTCCACCACCATCGTCATCATTGCCACCTACCTTCTATGGTCATCATGAGCAGTCACACCGCATTTAATATATTCTCATTATTTATAAAAGAGTTATTTTTGGCAACACGGCTTGCCATTCTGCAAAGATCACCACGGATGTCCGCCAAAGCATTGACAACGACTCTCAATAGGCTCTTTGCAGCTAAGCAATCACGTGCTGATTAATTCACTGAGAGCAAATGAATGAACATTTTGATTCCCAAGGGTAAAACTTRCTGGAGTGCAAACAAACTTTCTACAACCTGTTTCGAGAGATCGTAATAAAACTACATTTCGTAACACACTGGATACACATGTTTTCATTCAGTTCTTTACAAGTAGCTAAAAAGAATTACCATTGTAATATWAAAACAATTCCAGTACAGACACGTGACCATTAACTGCAAAGGCCCTATTGGTATAACAGTAGTTTTGTATCCCAATACTTCACCCTCGTGGTCTTAGAATAACCTGGGAGAAAGGCTCGACTTTGTTCTTAAAATATCTGAACATGGTTAGGAATTTAACTTCATTTACTGCTTTTTGTCAAAATTTCTGAAAGATGGTTTCTTGAGTATTTTCATTGGGAAACCAGACCTCTCATCATGGTCATCGTCATCACGATCACCATTATCATCATCATTTATTACTTTTATTATTATCCTCATTTTCACCGTCATCATCACCAGCCTCGGCACCATCACTATCATATTCATCAATATCATCGCCATCACTACGACCATCACCATCCGCCTTCTTCATCTTCAGCGTTCTCATCATCAGTCATGCATCTCCAACATCAGGTATCCATAATCATTACTATGATCATCACCATCACCATCGTCATCGTCAGTATCACGGTCATCATCACTGTCAGTAACCTAATACCATGAACCTCCCTATCATTTTCATGTCATCATCATCATCATGTTTCATCATTATCATAGTGTGTCACCATGTTTGTCAGTCGCCATCACTACCGTCATCATCATCATTTTTTACTTCATCCTTTTAGCTTTTCAAATAAAAAAAGAACGATTTCTTTTCAATTCGATAATTGCAACTTATTGGAATGATTAAAATCTAATGATTCATCAAAAACTTTTCTTGAGAAACGACCTTTTTAGCTCCTCTATAACTAAATTTTCCTTTCCATCACTTATTGTTTTTTTTTTTTACCAAAAATGGAAATGGCTCACATGTAGACTTATAATATCATATAATTCATCATAATTTTCCTTGACATCACAAGTCGAAGTATTTATTGGCCACTATTTACAGGCCATCATTCATACAGGCAGCATTTTAGAGTGCTATAATTGGGGAATCTATTATCTTAGGTAATTTTTGAAAAATATACATTCGTCCACGGTCTGTTCGTGTACTGCGTCCATGCTAACTTTACATCAGAAGTCGAAGTATTTATTGGCCATTTACGACCCATCATTCATACAGTATGTCAGAGTCCTATAATTAAGGGATCTATTATCCTAGGTTATATAATACGTATATATATATAATATATATATATATATATTGCAATATGCACAAACTTTGATCCTTTTCATATATCTACAAGTATATCAAAAGCATATCAAAAATTATGGTACATCATCCCTGATATGTTTTTCGAGTTGTCTATCACTAGGGCTTTCTGAAAAAAATATCAGGGAGGATACCCCATAATTTTTGATATACTTTTGATATGCTTGTATATAGATTGGACCAGTCATAATTTTTGCAAATGGCTGTATATATATACATCGTCCAAGGTGTGGTCGTGTCTTTTTTTCCTTACAACCTTTACATCACAAGTCGAAGTATTTATTGAACATTTACGAACCATCACTCATGCAAGCACTATGTCATCAGAKTCCTATAATCAAGGGCTGATCTACTGTTATAGTCCTATATATACATCAACTAAGGCCTTGTCGCGTAATTTTGTYTTTACTACCTACTCGTCAATCTTGATTCAATACATCAACCATTAGGTCTGGCCGTGTCGTGTAATTTTGTCTTTACTACCTACTCGTCAATCTTGATTCAATACATCAACCATTAGGTCTGGCCGTGTCGTGTAATTTTGTCTTTACTACCTACTCGTCAATCTTGATTCAATATATCAAACATAAAGAGCATTTAATTTTTTAAGTGTCATTGAACACTCTCATTAGCAGTCTCTATCTCTTTTCATTGTTTAAGTCGTACTTAACAAAGCAAGTCTATCGAGTGGGAGTCTGCCAGATGTTGGTGGATTGTAGCACTAAGTCGTCCCTGCTATCGAAATAAAACAATAAAGCAATGTCAAACTTTTGCATAATATACGAAAAWTTTTAAAAGTTAAAGAGGGTTTTCCATTTAATGGTGTTTATAATACTGTAAGTGTCGTTAAAACTCACTCAGACTTGACTTAAGTTTCTAACTTCCAAAATAAGCGTTGGATAGTAAATGTAAGACAAAAATTAAAGAAAACATTAATATTTTGAAATTTCCTGCATCCTTCTAAAATTGAACAGTTGAAAATCAATTATTTTCAACTTTTTGTTACTGTAATTCAGCAAAAAGCACAAAAAAAAAAAAAAAAAAAAAAAAAAAAAAAAAAAAAATCGATTACGAAAACATTCTCAAAAATTCAATCATTTATTATCCTCGTCGAATATGACGATTCCAGAGAAGTGTATATTAGTTTCTAAGACAGTACAAGTRGTTTTTCAGCTGTAAAATAGCCATTTTGTTACCATGTCATGGTAGTTAAGTCGGATTAGTTGAGTCTGCGGGTATTTAACTTGCGGTTCAGACTGCGYAGCGCCATGCACTTGCCAGGAAACCTAAATCCTTAACCACTCTATTCCACTCAAAAAAATATCATTTAAATCGTCTTTACAGTGTAGTTAACTCGCAGAAGAAGTAGTTTCGTTCAGGGTTCCCTATATTTGAGGATTAAGATTGGAATTGAGAACGTTCCTCCGGCGACACCGTGCTCTGCTCCTTATAGAGTAGTTATGAAACAATCACTTGGCTATCTCTATTAATGTTATAATGAACAAGGCTTACACTTGATAATAATAATATAACCTTTCTTGAACGCATTTAATGGATGTCTCAACACTTCTACAGTAGAATGTTCAGAATGTTCAAAAAATCAATAATAAACGAAGTAGAATCATGATAATGAATGAAATAATTCCTTAGATAGCGAATAAAAATGTTTTAAGGTCAGATTTTAAAAAGTCAATAGACTTGGCTTTTTTCAAAGATGTGGCAGAGTGTTCCATAGTTTAGGAGCGGCAACGGAGAATGAGATGAGATGAGCTTGAGGAACTAGATAATTTTTCGTTGAAGTAAAATTAGCTGTCATGAAGTCGTATAGTGAGCTATAGTCTATCTCTAGGGCATTCGGGGTTCAATTTCTCAGGACTTGGCATCACATTTAAACAGAGTTCTCCGGTTAATTTCAATTCGATCCGTGCTTTAGCCGTGCCCTGACTTAGATCATCCCAGAGGTTGTTTTCAAAAATTGAAAGTTTTTTAAATAAAGAAATTGTAGCATTCTAATTTGGGATTGATATTTCTATTCTTGATAACTAAGATAAGAGATTTATTGAGTCCAACTAACTAACTCCAATATCTTTGATTACGAGATTGAGTTGTGCTTAGTAAAGATGGTTTCTCACTTTTTTCTATCTAGACAACTTATTCGGTGCCTCAGTTTTTGTTAACCTTTCAGAAATGCTCCTCAAACATGTCTATTTAAAACGTGAAAAGGTTGATATATAGCCTCCGATCAGGACACGAATAGACATGTCATTTTTATGGACTTGCATTGGTTTCTGTGTTTAGAATGAAGACTAGAATGCATGAAGAAAACAGTTCATTCGCTAGGCTTTTGCCTTGTTTTAGAAAATACTCCACTAAGAATGTAACCAAGATCATTATATATGATATCACGTGTATAATATAGATATTTTTCTTAGTTAAAGTTTCTTTGCTGAGAAGGAAGACGAATAAACAGACAGATCCTTCACAGCCATAGGGCTTATCCAGTTTCTGAAATACGTCTCTATAAATGAGATGAGGGAAAAATGAGAAATAATGAAGCGAAAAGAGAGATATTTTTCTTTTTTGAGCAGAAAGATAAACAGAACAGATCTTTTGCTTGCATTTGACCAGTTTCAGAAAYATCCTTTAAAAAAATGCGGATTCGTTAAGTCGTAATCATTATTTACTTAGAAGGTACAGTAAAACATGAGTGAAAATATAACTCCGTATCTATTTAAAAATTAGACTTTATTAGTGTTGAAGAAAGATTTGTTTGGTGTAGTTAACAACTTTAAAAAATAAAAAAGTCTATCGATCACAGGAGAGACAATAGAGAATATTTTCCTAACCCCTAATGTGTTACTTCAATTATCACCTTGATAATAGACAATATCATCAGACGAAGAGAGTTCTCCGCCTACCCTACACGTTGTGCCTGTCAGGGTGTATTCTAGGCTCAGCAGCTTTGTTATTACGCCAGAAAAGTTTGAACTAAAAAATTGTTACAGATGAGAACAAAGAACAATGTGTGATAGCTAGAAAAATGAATTACCAAATGACCACATTTATTTTTTGTAAAACTCTTTTGGGCTGATCTAAATCAGGGTACAGCTAGTTCGCAGATCGAACCCTAAAACAACCTCTGGGCTGTTCATAGTCAGGGCACGGCTAACTCACAGGTTGAATTGGGATTTAGCATGTTTGGTTAAATTGCAAAGTGAGGGAGGGAGGAAAGCCGAAAAAAACGAAGAAAATCCCTTTGACTCGGAATCAGGAGAGAGCGGATCCAAGAAACGTTTCTCACATATTTAATAAAGATATTTTAAAGGTTATAATCGGCTAGCGATTCCAATATTAACGAGTTAGAGCTGCCACAGCATGCTAACGGTGGTCTGTTTCGCCCCGAAAAATAAAGTTACTCCTTTGCAAAAAAAAAAAAAAAAGCTTTCAAAACAATCCTTTCTTTTAAATATTCGACTTCTCCTAAAAGAATTAACAAGTAGGTTTCTAAAAAGTTCGTGTATTGTAGGCTCAATTATATAAAAATTGATGTCTTAGTTGTATTTACCAGTTGGAGATGATTGAGGGATCGGTGATTGTAGTACACTATCATAAAGTGAATCCGGCGTTCCTTTGATGGATTTTGATAAGTGCCTCTTTGATATTTCGAATTCCGGGGTTTTATTATTATTCCCTCGCACAAATTCCCATCACATATTATTACTATTATATTTCTGTTTTGTGTGTGAATTTTATTAAATTTAAAAACCGTGTCGGAGACCGCAATTACTATTGCTGTACATTTTTATATTGAGTTATCTTCCGTGCATACCGAATTGTTTCCTGCTGTGACAATATAATTGTAGTTGTTCTGTTATTGTTCTTTGCGTGGTACAGTAAATATTTGCTCATAATGAACCTATTATGCTGTTTATCCATTGAGTTTTAGCGTACATTAGTATATTCGATTCCCCTGTCGTTATAGACCAGTATACTCTCGTCAAATATATACTTAACGCAGTCAGTACCCTTTAAGGTGCATGCGAGCTTTCATCGACAAGTATTCCTAAATTGTTTAGAGAAGGAATATAGAAACGAGTTCAAAAACGTTGTCGTCCCACCTTTGGGAAACCGTCCTTATGTCGGTATGTCCCTTTAGAAAAACATCCCAGAACAAGACCTCGGCCAATCAAGTTGTGGCAGCTCACCCCTATATTGTCATCGCGGTTATAAACCTTTCTATTTAGTTACGCGAAACACATCTATCGTACATTAGGAATTTTTTCATTGAGTCTAGGCTACCATTAGATTAATACATTGACGCTCTAAAAACATAGCTTTTATTACTTTCGCCTTTTATGTCAAGTCAAAGTACATCAATAAAATGCGAAATATTTAAGAGACTTCACGATTACCGGAAGAAGACTTTGCGCGCAGCCAAAAAATATAGACGAAATCCCTTAGAGATAAAAAGTTTGTTCACAATTTTCTGGATATTTGTTTTATTGGTAGTGATAGAATTGATATTTATCTAAGTAAATTAATAACATGCAATTTTTTTTGTGGCTTCCCAATAGCGGAAGAAGACTTTGTTCAACGAAAAAAGATATTTGAAATCCTTCAGGGTTAAATGGAGGGTTGGTAGTTTTCTTGTTTTATTGGTCGTACTAGGATTGATTTTAGATTAATGATAAAGGTTTTGTGTATGGGGCATCTTTGAGAGGGGTACCAGTTGTTCTTCATGATTCAGGCGACTTTACGCGTTCATCTACTTACATATTGGCCAAGATATCTCCTCTTTTAGGGAGGTAGAGAGGGTGTGCATCTAGCTCTCCCACTTGTACTTGATAATCATAACATTGCTAGCAAGGTCTTGATATTACGTCCTATTATGCTTTCTTGTCGTAATAAAATCGCATTAGGAATATGGGACTTTTGGGCTCTAATTCACCCAAGTATTGGATCGACTACTATTTCCTTGAGACACTAAGTAAAATAAGGAAATAGCCAACGCAGGCACTCGGTAGTTTCTGCCATAATTTTATGGTGTAGGTTTGACCTTCCTTGACTATATT
Source organism: Actinia tenebrosa (assembly GCF_009602425.1). The sequence goes on along the minus strand of NW_022258015.1, from coordinate 190,655 downwards.
TCTATCTACAATATATAATACATAAATAGCATTAACGAAGAAATAAATAGGAAGTGTGAGCTCTCCTTAAGGCGCAGTCCATTTTCTGATGTGTAGTCGTATTGTACTTCAAACCTCTTGTTATTTTTGCTTCCTCCATCTGGGCAACAAATGAAATAATTTTCGTGGCTTCTTGCTTTAATTTCCTAATGGTCTAACACCAACATGTGCTAATGAGAATTTAGAAAATATTTTACAAAGGTTTTGGAAAGACAACATGTGTATAGGATTAAATGAATCAATGAAATAGTGTACAATAGAGTACAATACTTTAATGTCTTTGTTGATTTAGTGTAATAATGAGCCTCGGAAAGACAAAGCAGGATCGTGCGAATTGGAAGGAAAAAGAGAAGAGAAGAGAGAGAGTTAGGGAGATAGAGAGAGAAAGAGAAAGGAAGAGAAAGGAAGAGAAAGGAAGAGAGAAAACGAAAAGAAAGAAGGAAAAAAGAAAAAAATCAGGAAAAAAAGAAAGAAAAAAAAGAAAAGAAAAAAATTCATGGACGAAAAGGAAGGCAGGGAAAAGAGGAAGAATATTCGAAGGAAATATATTCATAGAATATTCAATTTAGAAGATGAGGCAAAAGTCGATTCAGCAAAGAAAGAACGAAGAAAATAAAGAAGAAAGAAGAAAAATATTCATAGAATACTCATTTCAAGAAAAAAAGCAGCAACTCAAGCAGAGGTATTTTTATTTCATTTCAAGGACTAATAAATATCGCTAATAAAACTTCAATTTCCACTTGATTTGTTATTTGTCACTTCAAGTAAGATTTGCCCTGCATTTTGACCATTTACAGGGCTTTATTTCAAGATTCAGCAGAAATAATAAAAATAAAAAAAGCTAGTAAATTATCTCTGAATACAATAGTATTGCTCAAAGTTTTATTATTAAACGTCTCCAATATAATATCATGTTTACAAACTCATCTTAATCGGATCAATACTAGGAAAGTGTGYTTTGAATTCCGTCTAAGGAAGTAGGAAGGTAAGTAAATAGACAATTGCACCTGCTTGTGATACTAACTCCACTGTCAATACGTTAAAGCCTGACGGAGAGTTTAAATCGATTGGTGTGTATTTTCAACCCATCTAGGGGGTCTTAAACTTTCTTTATCGCTTCAAAAATTACCGTTACCACATGTAACACGCTTAGAACTTTCTCAGTTGGAAGCATAGGTTAGTTTCATGCGTTTCAAATTATTAGCCGTCACTATAAAGGGACTGGAGGAAGGGGTAAAGAATTCCTGTGGGGGGGATGGGTTTGTAAAATGAAAGGTTTAATGGCATCAAATAAAATATCAAAAACATTTTTTTTGAAAAAAAAAAAAAACGACAAAAAA
>NW_022258015.1:159812-183505 GCF_009602425.1 Actinia tenebrosa | reverse complement strand
CCATCCATCCATCCATCCATCCATCCATCCATCCATCCATCCATCCATCCATCCATCTATCTATCCATCCATCCATCCATCCATTCATCCATCCGTCCGTCCGTCCATCCATTCATCCATTCATCTATCCATCCACTTAACCACCCACTCACCCGCCGATCCATCTTAATCAGTCCATTTCATCCACCCAACCATTCATTATCAAGGGAACGACGCCTCTTCAACACAAGACCCTAGAGTCACCATACCAACAGCATATAAATAATCTAGTGTAATAATCCCCTATACTTCCATTTCCAAAAACTGATCCGCTAAAACCCTATTGTCACTCTCTTCTTCTCTAATGATCTCCGAACTCCAAAAGATAAGGTTTTGTAAGAAAATAGCGAACCAGACCGTGAAACTAATATTTTAAATCTCTCTGATCCGGTACTCTCGGATTTTTTTCTTGTTGAATTCAAGACTTTTTTTTTCAAACTCTGTGGAAATTAAGAACGCTTTTTTCTTTCTATGTTTAAATAAATCTTATCTGTTGTAAGCTTTCTGAAGCCGAACGATGCAAATTGTTGACTTAGCTTGTATATGARTGTATTTTTTTCTTTGGAAATAATTTATCGTTTATTGAATGTCGTCCCTCCCTTAAACAAATATGATTGTCTTTTTTTGATTCTGATTTCTTGAAAAAAAATATTTACTTCGAAATATAAACATCATCAATGGGTCTCTTTCGAATAGATGCTTTTSTGAAAAGTGCATAATCTAGATCGCTCATTATCACCATCTTCAACTGGATTTCTTTTTCATGCTTCATGTTGAGTAGCGCACGGCCTTGCGAAAATTTAGGGCCAAAATGAAAAAATAAACGCGTAATCTATATCTATGTGTTAGTATCTGTACCACGACGAATCGATATGAAATTCATTCACTGATTAAAAGTAAAAAAAAAATTATTTTGTATTTATACAAAAAAATAGATGTTTTGGCTACAATAGGTAGAACATGTTGRTTTAGCCTGTTTAGGCTTCGAAAAGACGAGGACTCAAGATGGAATTCACTATGCAAAGTAAAAAAAATGTATTCTGTATTTACACAAAAATAGATGTTTTGGCTACGATAGGTAGAACATGTTGGTTTAACCTGGTTTTGGCTTCTAAAAGACGACGATTCTAGATAAACTTCGCTTTGCAAAGTCAAAGAAAGTATTCAGTATTTATACAAAAAGAGATGTCTTGGCCTACAGTATAGGTAAAACATGTTGGTTTTGACTTTTAAAACACTCTTATTATAATTTACCGCAACGACTCAAGATGCAATTTACTATGCAGTTTTCACAAAATAACCTTTCTGAAACGATAGCGGAATATTGAGAAGAATGAAACCTTATAATTCCCAATATAAGCAATAAAGTCTCGAAACTAAACGCAGAATATATTTGACAATGGAATCAAAATTGAAATCATCTGATTGTCAGTAAAACGTAATTATAAACCAATAACGCATTTATTCCTTCCTAGAAAAAGAGGGTTTTTAGTACCTATTTGAAAGTTATTTATATAATAACTTTTAACTTAAAGAATGCGGTTCTTTCCGCACTTCCTTAACCAAGTTTGATCCCTTTTTCCTCTGTCATAGACGCTAATCAATTTATACTAAAGTGTTTTAAATTAAAGCTGAAATCCTCGAGCGAAATACTGATATCGAGCATTGGTTCTACGGTCCTCTTTGTGCGGAGCGCAATTCACCAATATTCAACGCATTTCTTTGAGCTATTAACAAGACTAACGCGCGCTTTGCGTTTGTTTAGATACCACACCGGAATCATGGAACTGTGAAGTCACAAAGTACCCATCTCAATCCAATATATCTAACTCTTATAACTTTCTTGATATTGCGTTGGAGACGTTATGAATATCTCCAACTAAACCGACTCAAACCTAGTAGTCTATGATCCCAAATAATGCTGATAACAATGTTTTTATTAAGTCCGGTTCATTGAAATAAAACGTGCCGTTTCTCACATAATTTCGCGCAATTTCGTCAGTTTTCAAAAAGAAATTCCCCACCAATCTTTGAAAAGTTAATACTGTGCATTCGCTGACTGAATTGCTCGTCTGTATTAGCGAACTCTGAATAGTTTACAAAGCATAAAAATAGCCCTTTGTTTGAGACCGGAACATCCAATGTTTAATTAAAATATGACTGGTAATATCGGCTGCATTTTTAGCGAGTTGGACGACTGTCTCCACGTACTGTAGTTTTAACAACGCCTATGGAATCACATTATATAACGTTATATAGTTGCTGGGGGAAGTCCCTATACTATTAAATAATATTCATATGAAAAACACTAATGTATATGAAATTTATGCTCTAAAACACGCTTTAATTTCTATTTAGCCTTGAGTAATTTTGAGTGTAATTGTTAGTCGACCCGGCCTGTTGCTAACTAATTTTCCGCGGTGCACATATTTTCCTTTGAATTCTTTAAAAAAACAAAAAATCTTTGATTTATCAAATAATTTACTGTTTCGTTTCGCTAGGACTTGAAGGATTTCTTTCTAGGATTTTCTTTTCACTTTGGAACCTCTAAAATGACGAAACATTAGCCTACCAGAACCTCTCTAACTCGGTCACCTCTGGAATACGGCCACCTTGTGAATTTTTGCTTAGTGTGCGTTATAATGAGGTTCGACCTTACCCGAGATTTGTCTTTTTTTTTTTCTACAAAGAAATACCAAATCTAAGGGCAACCATGCAATTTTATATGATAATCTTTAAAGAATGATGTTGGTAGTTATATGTCTTGATAGTAGATTTAGTTTTATTTAGAGAATCGTGTACATAAATCATTGAAAAAGATAAAGAGCCTTGCCAGGTTTAATGCTAATTCCGGCAGCAAAACTGGAGGTACCATCATTCAGCAACACAAATCATGTTTTGTGGTAAGAAGTTTGGTGGTATTTAGTAGTTGAATGGTGGTTTCTTTGAATTGAAAAGCACTTATGGAAAGTCCATGGCATAAAATCTTAGGACTATTTACTTCATATAAAGACCTTTTCAAGGTGTTTAATCATCTAAAGACAAATATGACATTCTTAAACCTACTTTTTCATCTTTAATGATCATTTACGTGTGTTTGCATAAGACAAGAATAGAACAACTAAGCTGATTACGAACCAACAAACTTGTAGTCAAAAAAAAGTAAAGAGAAAAAAAAAAATTCTTTTTAGTTTTAATTTTTTCTTGGTAAAGTCTAAGAACTGGTAGGTTTTTCAATGACAAAGAAAACTCCCAGCTTCGTTTAATTTACTGGATATTAGGATGAGAGTATAAGACACAACAGAAAAGTAAGCCCCTCTCTAGTTGTACTGTACAAAGTTTTGTCAACAACAATGAACCCCAAAAATCGAAAACGTTTGCGTGATTCTGATAGCGACCGGAACTTTTTTCCCTTGCCGAAGGTCAACAGGGTCGTTATTCACCAGCGATCCCGAACCTAAATTCACCCATCATTAACGAACGCTTGCAACCTATCTGAATGGGATTCCACTGTATAGTTATTTTTATCACAAATCGACAGCAAGGACTTCATGAATTATCCCCTTGTTTCTTTCGAGTTTAGACAGGTTCGACGGACTCAATCGGGACATTTGGGGTATTTTTATAGAATAAGAAGGATGAAAGAAGGACTCGCGGGAAATGGTCCATTCTATTTACTTCAGACAACCCCTCTGGGCCTCTTTTTTTTTTCTGACCAAGTTCTACACCTGCGAATACATAGGCCACTTAGTCATGCAGGAGTTTCTAGTTCATAAAACACGAAAGCTTTCTAAGGCCTCTTTGGAAGCATGTCTCGTAAACAATAGTCTAGAAAATATGCCTATTGCTGGATTAGCGCGAGTTTGCCTATCTAATACCGAATCTCCTTTAAGTGGCCTTCGGCTATTTTAGGCTGAAAAGTGCTACAATTTCTTCGAGGAAATATCTGTAGAAGACTTAAATCCTTTCCCCGCCTTCAACTTTCAACTTGAACAATAGAAAAGTTGTTCGGCTTACAATGAGCACTCTCTATCAACAACAACTCCGAATTATTCCTTGCTTTCTGCCTTTGTCAAGGTTTCACCGAGAAAGCACCAGAGATACGAACTGATTGCCCTTAAAAGATCAAACTAACATAATGCAAATTGTATATCAATTCTGAAGTGAGCCGTCATTTTTAAGAGCATATCGCAGCATGAAAAATGGCTATGTTAATAGCCAAGTGAAACTGTGAAGGGCTTTTTGGTGAAATAGATGTTTCCTCTGATGCGAATCGTTAAAAAAAAAACAATGTTGAATTTGCTCCGTGCCATCAAAGCCCAAAACAAAGGTAGAAGTTGATTCATTGTCCAAAAGCTGGTAATCTCTCCTAAGAGAGATGAGCCTGAACAACGGGTCTGTGGCCACTTTCGTCACCTTACTTTTGTGCAAACATGCCATAAATCATGCGAGGGCTTTTTGAATGATACGAAAATAAGATAATAGTTAGGTTTTAGCACCTTGTTGCTAGCTTGCGTTGAGAGATCTGTCATTATGCCGTTAAACGTCTTTAAGGGATTTACTTGAACTTTGATTTCATCTGACTTTTATTCAAAGTTAGATTTTTTTTTTAGTTTCTTATGCTGAATCAGAAATACCGAGGTTTTTCAAAAATAAATCCAGCCATCCACAAAAAAAACTAGAATTGAAATCAGTAATTACGCATTGTGCCACCCGGTTTTCGTGTTCTTTTTCATGGCACACTTTACTCGTTAGTCAAGTGTTTGGTTTTATAGTAAAGATTTCTTCGCGAATTACAAAATCATTTTATAACTCGAAGAAAAAGTTGTTAGATTCAAATCGAAAATTTCTTTCGTCATGAGCCTGAACGTGAGTTGGCTGTGTCCAAGTCGATGTCAAATTTGACACGAACGTCAATCATTGACAAGTGTATTGAGAACAATGAGCATTGTCAGGTGTGTTGTTCGCTTGAAGGCTTGAATATGGCTGGTCATGGCATCCTTTGAAGGACTCATAACTGACATCAGCAATCAACCTCCCCTCCCCTAAATCACCATCAGATAATGCCTAGCCATTTATAGTCAGATCCTATGGGCTTCACGAATAATTAGATTGACTAGTCAAGGGTCGACAAATTGCGGATTAAAAACTGCTATACTCCCAGGAGGATGGTCATTAACCATTAATTGAGGGTCCAGTTCACGTAAAACAGGAAACACATAAATTCATCCACAACAATAGAAGTCTAAAAGAGTTCTTTAGCATTTTAGTGTTATAAATCCGCGTGAAGGAGTCGAACCACTCAGTCGTGAATGTGGCGTGCGGTGGAGTAACATCTCGCTCGCACCATTTTCAAGTCAATATGGAAGGCCCAATTAGTGGTTTTGGGCTCCAATTTCCAGATTTAGGTCAAGAACTGAACATACCTCCTCATTTAAGGCAAAGTAGTGAAGCCTACAGGCAATCATCAAGATTTGGGCCGCCAATTTCGAATATGTTTACAAGCGACTACATATCCAAGAAACCAAGCTCCGAAGACGTACGCGGTCACTTTGGCCCCGGTTTGGATGGAATCGCTGATATTCACGACCAAGAACACGGTGATCTGCCTCTTTCTTCGTCCTCTATGGCCGAGAGCTACCTTTCAGCTACCACCACATCGTACGGATGCTCGTCTCAGGTACCGAACAGTATGCATCCTTATAGTAATCCACTTTCAGCATGTAACCCAATGAGCCAAGAAGCTTCTATACCACCTGATGGTGTCTATCATAGAGATGTCCACGGGGGTGCCTTTCCTATAGGCCCAGATTATAGTTCTGCTAAGGGAGACGGCAATCATCTTAGGCTGCACCCAGGTATTCCTAGTATTCCTCTACAGACACAAAAGCCAACTAATAACTTTAATATGAGGAATCTATTTCACGGACATAATGTGAACTCTGCGTATCCCGATGGAGGTGCTTCTATGTATAACTATTATCATCAAACAAGTGAACCCAAGATCGCTCATCTCTACCCACCTCGTCCTTACCCGGCCTACAACACCAGCAGTGCTTTTGAGCCGCCAGAAACTTCAATTTACTCGGCCGACAGCCATTGCTACTCAAAGGATGACTCGAAAAATCTTGGCGGTTTCCCTAGCCACAGAGGATCAGCTGACAGAGCCAAGCAATCGAACTCCTTACAGGGAGAAATCAAAGAAGTAGAAGACGTGGACGATAACAACCGATGTAAGAACACAGTCGAGGGCACGAAAACTTCAGTCAGAAGGTTTAAAAAGTGGTACAAAGACAAGACAGGAAAGTCACTGGATATGAACTCTCTGACAAAGCAACTGGCTGTAGATCTGCTCAAGGATTTCTTTCTCGAGATTCGAGACACAAGACCCGGCAAGGAGGGAAATGAATATGAGCCTGTTACTCTTACAACCTATAGAAATGGCCTACGAAGGTATTTCCTCGAGAGAAAATGCCCTCCAGCATTAGAAAACTTCGATTTAGCCGATCGGGAATTTGATGTTGTTAATTATGGCCTTGTTACAAAGAGAAACGAATTGAAGAGAAAAGGCAAGGGGAATCACCCGAATGTCGTGGAGAGTATAACCGAAGAACAGCTCGGCAGAATGTGGGCTTCAGGAGCGATCGGAGTGCACGCGCCTCGACCACTTCTGAGACTCCAATGGTGGATCAACACAGTCTGCCATGGCATTCGCGGCAGAATGGCCCACCACGACCTCAGCATTGATGACTTCAGGATCTCACGAGGGGCTGACGGCAAGATCGTGATCGATCATGTCAAAGCAGGGTCGAAGAGACAACGACTCGGCCCCGACGAGAAAGACTCTCAGAGAAACAAGAAGAGGTGCAAAGCAAGAGTCGCTGCCACCGATGGAGGGGAACGCGATCCGGTTCGCGCGTTCGAAGTCTATTTACGCCATCGTCCTCCAGGCATCTCGTCGTTTTATTTAACACCAAAGCACAAACCCAAGGGAGATATATGGTTCAACAAGGTACCTATGGGGAAGAACTCTATTGGAAGGATCATGCGAGAAATCAAAGCCATCGCTGGTATAGGGTAACGCCGCAGAAATCAACCCAGAGACCAAATCTATTTGTTATTCATATTCAAGACGAAGTAAATAAAGAAAACAGTGCATGCATAGTCTAGCAGGTACAAGAGACTTCGTAAAGTCATTTAGAGTCTTGACAAAAGACGAGGCTCAATATGTACAATATAGACACCTTGATTGAGGACTGAATAATCCGAATATTAATCGTAAAACGAAACACGAAAACTTTTAACCATAGAGTATATCTAGCTAAYATGAGTCTTAACTATCAAAGTATCTAATGTAAAACGGTGCAAAATAGGTCGATTTTTTTGTCTCTTTTGATAAATTACTTGGTGTTTTCGATTTGAAAATGAATCACGGTTATTCATTTTGCTAAAGGTTTTCTTCAGCATCGTTTTCTTTACGATGCTTTTGTTATTTCCCCAAGTGGAACGATCTCTTATTAATCAATATTATTCATAGTTTAGGGCGCCTCAGTGCCTATTCAAAAGGCCAACAGTTATATAAAATTTAGTGGTAGAAGATATTCTTATTGTAAATTAAACATAAGAACGTTTTAACTTATATAARTTTAGTGCCACAGGCGTAGAATTAGTTCAAAATTATACGTTTAATTGGTTCCCCGAGGGAGATTTCATGCAGGTTGTACAAAGAGTTCTTATCAGAATCAGTTAAAGTTTATTTTAACTACAAAGTCTAACTTTGTTTTAAAAAAATATTTAAGCTCTTAAGAATAGTATATTCATAGCCTAAAGTTTGGATTGTTTTAGTTTCTAAATTTCATTTTAAAAAGAACATAATAGTCTTCTAAAGTTTCAAAGTGTTCACATGATAGGTATACGTTTTAACCCTTTATTTTGTTTACCGATGATTAGAAAAGTATAGCCAGCCATAAAGATGTCGAAAATGTAAATAAAAATTATTGTACAAGAGTGAATTGAGCTTGTTTGAGTTGGTTCTATTTGTGATCGATAAGAAGAATGAAATCTTTTGATCTCTTATAAAGTCTTAAGCTGCTTCGCTGCTGTATATCAAAGTACAGGTCATCATAGCTGCAAATGAAAGGCACCTTGACAGGCCATATTTCTCGCAGAGTACATGTAAACGAAATCTCATTAATATACTACTCAATCGAAAATGACTAAATATAATTATTGTTTTCGCAAAGTGAGTTCAAAAGTTCGGGACATTGTCAGATTCTACCGACAACCAAATCTAGAATTTTCAAGTTATGATGTATACATGTTGGCGCATGATAGAGAGCGGATAAACGGTCTTAGGGGCAGATTTTTTCATTGTCAAAAAACGTTAGAAAAAAGAGGGCTCACGTGTATGCTTGATCTAACGTTCTGGCGAACAAATGTCACCTGAAGATTTTTATCTTTTTGCTGCCTATCTTTTGGAGCTTTTCTAAGAATCCTAAGAGTTTTTTTTTGACGAAAAARGATTTGATGTCGTTTGGAGCTACGCATATATACCGATAACCTGAAAGACAAAAGAAGCCTCTTTAATGTTTGATCAAGTTTCTTCCGTTGTTTCCTTTCTTGTGATTAATGAGCATGGATGATTCTTATTTCTCCCGTTTACAGTTTTTTTTTCCTCTCACTTTCCTTGAAAGCATCATTTTGGTCTTTGACACTCGACGTTTAAGTAGAAAAAAGGCGGTACTTCTTGTTAAAAAGGAATAAAAACCAAAACGGACAAGAAAAAACTTGTATCGATTTCACTTCAATTTCTCTCACGTTTATACACGTAATGTTCGTAAAAATTTTCTTGTCAAAATTTCGTGTCAAAAAGAGGAGTTACCGCACTTTATTAAAAATAATTAACAACAATAAGAGCGTGTTTTTATTTTATCTAAATCATTTCAATCACTCTTTATGTCTTTGAATCCTCACAGAAGCCCCACTAGGAACGGAAGACCACTTGCTGTGGCCCTCTTTAAGTTTGATTTTGAACTTTACTTAATCTATTGATTTCACACCCTAGTGTATTAGAAACACAATGGACTGACTGGGGCCGTAACACCTAACACAGTAGGTCTTACCTTATACCGTAAAACACAAGAGCCACACTTTGAAATCAAATTTACACACTGTAAAAAAACGTCTTTCATATCGCAGTCACACAGTTTAATAAAAAAAAAAAAAAAATTAAATTCAAACTAGACTATACTGTCAAAAACTTGGTCATTTTTCAAAGCTTTTTGGCTTTGGTTTATCATGTAGTGAGCTTACATTTTCCTTAAAATTATTTTGTAGGAATTTTTCCCCGGAACTTTTATTATTTGTATCATAATTCACGTGAAGTAATTTTCTTTATCACGGTTGCTTGACTTTCATCTAAGTAAAATCGTTCCTTAAGGGCATGCAATGTCAGTTAAGCGAACGAGAAGCATGATGAACACGGGAGAGAATTCGAAACAAACGAATCCAAAAAATCCCATATTTGGTTAACCGTCTTTCGATACAAATTCTTGCGAAAATAGAATCTTYTAAAATAGGTTTTCCGTGGGATTTTATGGAGTAAAAATTTTGTGATTTCCAGAAGCGGTGAAGGTATTATTCGCTTATATTTCCAAATAAGCAGTATCGATGAAATTGCGTGAAACGAACAAGCATCACTCTAATTATAATAATAGCTCAGAGGTACTCTCGCTCAATATCGGGGTCTTTAGTGATGTGATTCCATGAGGTTTTATGGTGTTCTTTTCACAGTTGAATGTGTATGCTCTCGTGGAGGTATGAAGAATGACTTGTTCTTTACAATTCTCAAAAAAACAAAATGATAACAATCCATTTTCCCTACATGGGAAGTTCAGAACTTCAAGTTTTCAAATTCTCATGGCAATGAAATGATAAAAATGACATGACAAAAACTTTGAATTATTTTCTAGAACAGTTTTGCGTGTTACRGACGAACTAGGGGTTGATATGGTTCAGGTTTAGTTCAGGTTTAGCGGTCAAGACTAAAATCAATTACCTAAGATTTGTCAGTTCAGCCATCACTTATTCCCTCCCTATATTACAAACGTTAATTAAAGAAATTACACCCTACCTCCCTTGAAAAAATTTCCTCCAAATTTTAGCAAAATTATACCTTCATTTTCATCCCCCTTGATCAAGTGTACGGCTTTTTGACGTTCAAACGATCCTTTAGTGATTAAAGAAGCAGCATTGTCTGTAGTCATTGTCTTTAAAAACGTCCCAAATTTTTGGACATTGGTCAATAAAGCACAGATACTTACTTTACCAAATAGCTGTCCTATTGAACTGATGTAAACGAAATGAAACTTCCCTAAGAACGCTTTTTTATACCTTAATATTTTGTGTGTATATTATAGGGACTGTATTATATGGTTCAACATTACGTTTGGGGTAAAATATCACTTAAACTTAACTTGACTTGAAAATTCCGAGTCACTATAGTAAACGAAATATAAGACGCGCAATTTTTTTAGTATTGTGGATCGTTTCTAAACCTGTGATATTTTATTGACTGAATGTTGTGGTCTTGTATTATTTACGTGTGACGCTTGGGCGACTCGTCTGAACTCCAGGCATTTTGCAGCCACTTAAGCGTGGACCTTTTCTTAAAGACTTTTAGCTAGTACATTAATCGTGTATTTTGCACGCCACAAGTTGAATKTAAGACCCCATGGAGTGCTGCTCTATTAGAATTCTTTTCAGAAGGTGTGCCCTGTGAAAACAGAACAAAAACAAACTCAATAGAGAAGCTAATCGCAAGACGCTTAGCATCCGCACGCCTGCAGGCTTGTGGACAAATCTATTCAAACCGCTCATGCTCTAGAATAAATATTTGCGACATAACGATGGTTTCAATGGGTTTATTTGCGYAGCTATTCACTTTGTTGATATAACTCTCGATTGATCGATCTAGCACTAGATCAAAAGAAACTCAAATATCACGAAGTTTTGACTTTGTTGACACATTAGAAAATTACCTSTAATGATCTTTACGAATCACAGCATTAAGCCCAGCAGCAAAACTACAAGATTATCTCTTTGTCTCATTGTTGAAATCTTCGCAGGGTGCCAAGCCGTTTAATGAACATTATCCGTTCTCTAGATATACAAAGATATAGAAACGGAGGCACTGTGCTGTGCGCACCGTATCATAGAGGCAGGGCTTAACTGGTCGTATTGACGCTCGGAATCAATAGACTTATTGACTGGGGAAGAATATGGACCATGTGTTATGTGATCCTCATTGAACGAGCTGTTCCGTCTTTGTTCTTTAACTGCTTGGTGTGTACTGTGTTGAATATCGCATGCTAGTCAATTGTTGGTTAATTTGACTTGCTACTAACTCTAATATCACTATTAATAAACATTGTGTATGCGACTTAAAGTCTTTTTAGTGTGTTTATGGGGAGTCACTCGCTCGTAGAATTTTGAATTTTGAATTTTTATTTGTTTCATTTCATTTAAATTCAATTTTGTTTAAAAAAAAAACATTTAAAAAATAGTCAGTCTTTATTTTATTTATTTTTTCTTCCTCACTGCCCATCTTCATCATTTACTTCTCTCTTTCGTTTTGATTAGAACTCGTACAACTATTTCAGTACATTTTTATATTTTCTATTCCTTCATTTCATTTCTTTCTTTCCTTTCTTTCTTTTTCTTTCACAATGTTGAACTTTGTCAAAAGTATTTGCTATTCAGTATTTTTCTTTTTCATTCGATAAACTCTTTTTCCCTTTAATTCAAAACAACAACAACAACAATAATAATAATAATAGTAATAATAACTAGATATTAATTCTTTTAGGACATATAGCTATTGTGATTAGGAACATCACTATTGTTATAGACAAGAGTCACTAGTTCATCGCATAAAGAGCAATTGTAATTAAAAGCTTTTTAGGGTTAGATTGGCCTTTAGGTTACGCTTTGCGCCCTACTGTGCTACTTGTATGGAGCATACTAAAGTTTAACACTGCTTTCATAATAATAATAATAATAATAATAATAACAACAATAATAATAATAATATCAACAATATTGCTTCAACAATTCAAAGTATGATTTCTCGCTTAATTTTTCATTTCTTTCTCTAATCGCTTTCGTAAAACCAAAGGCATTCCAACTTTATTTTTTATGCCGCTTTATTGGCATTCTCACTGTCAACCAAGCTATCTCATTCGCATCTAATATCTAAGTCCCTAGCTGTAGTATTGCCGAACCATATGAATTTCAAAATGTTTTTTCCCTACATCGCAACACAAAAGCATCATGAACTTCACACTTAACCCATCAAAGGGTTTTTTCATCCTCGTTCAAGCATCTTTGTCTAGGACTATATCTCTGAATTGTTTGATGTGCTGAGCAAACAAAACTATCTAGTTCTCCAATCTAGTCCTGGACTGCAAGTCTGTGTACCCAGTCGGATATACTATGGCAATCACTAGTGCGAATATAACAATTTTGAGCTAATCTGGCTTCTATTTACTGTTAAGTTTTCCTCAATTAATCAAGATTATCCCTTCGAATCTCTGTTGAATAGACAAACTTGTAATTAACTTCGCTTTGATTAATAACTTAACTTATCGTCCTTAGATTCTTTGTTATTGGACTGCGTAAATTCACACGCAAAAAAACCTTTATTTCGGGAATTCAAAGTGGTCCTAATACAGATCTCTGTGGTAATATTTAATACTAACTAGCTTTTGTTTGCTTTAGTTTTTAAGCTTAATTCAGAGGTTATTTCTTTAACAAACCGGTTTTTTTTTTCCATCCAGGGTCCACCGGCGGAAGTCTTAGCATCGATCATTGGACGATTAACCCACTTTGAAGAACTTATTAACCAATGTAAGTAATTCAATACTGATCCTAATTATCTTAACTATTACTACATCTGATTGTAACACACATATATATAATATACTCATTCATGTCGCCGAGAGGATTAGTGGCAATATCTTTTTTGAAGTAATTTAAACAAAATATTTGAACTTTTCCATACTGTCTTATCTGGTTTGTCGAAGAACTTATTAAGCAATGTAAGTAAAATACTGATCCTAATTATCTAACTATTACTCCATCGGATTGTAAAGGATATTTACTCATTCATGTCGCCGAGAGGATAAGGGGCAATATCTCTTTTAAAAGTAATTCAGACAAAATATTTGAACTTTTCCTTACTGTCTTATCTGTTTTGGCGAATGATATATTCCAAAGGCATATATTATGCTTGTATTAGTAGAGTGATTTTACTTGACCCGTGAAATATATAGTRAGCATAATACTTAGTATTAGACACTTATTCCATTGTTTTCTTTTTGTTTTACTTTGACTGTTAGTCACTAATTATACAACTGTTTCACGGGCTCATTATAATCACCCTAGCAGTAATTTTCTAATTTTTGATATTGCTTTTATTTATTATTTTCTATCTATAATTGTATTCAAAATGTATGGTTGGATGTTTTAAGGATTGGAAAAACTTTATCTAGATATACAAACGTTGTATTGTGAGTTCACGTTCTCATTGATCTTCCAAAGGCTTATTTATTTCATTATACCTTATCTGTTATTTTCTAACTAATCGTATTCAAAATTTATGGATGGATCAATATGGTAAGGATTGGAAAAACTTTATCTAGAACGTATAAGTATGACCGCTCTCAATGATCTTTYAGAGGATTTTTCTTTTCATCATACCTTGAACGCATAATTGGGAAACTATAGATTGAGTCAACCTGTAAGCAAATTATCTCCAATCCTCGAGTGTAAGAATGCAAAAAGACAAATGATTCAGTTCAAGATATATTGTCCACCAGTTCAACAGATAACGACTTGACGCCAACGAACTCTTCATGACTGGCTAGCTTCCCTTAAGCAGCCAAACCAGAACAGACCTTGCTTAACAGGATCCACGGGTTATCAGTCATCTTGATAGCATTTGTTTTCAGTCATTTATTTATTTATTATTTATTTATTTATTTTTTTCTTTCATTTAAACATATTTGACTAAGCATTTGCCCCAAAAGCTGTAAAGCTTAACAAGGGGGCTCACATCCATAATATTTACAGTACAAAGAAAGAAAATTAAACTACCAAAAGCGAAATGATGAAAACAGGAAATGAAAAAATAATCTTTGGTGAACAAAAAACGGTTTGTAGCTAATATGTACTTTTGTACTTCAGTGAAAAGTTCATGTTTTTTTTAAGTCTAAGTCTCTACAGCCATATAAAAACCAACTAAGTTTTTGCATTTTTGAAGAAACATCATTTTCTCAGTTTGGGGAGCTTTATTAAGAGCTGAAATCTTTGTGGATTGGCTCGGTTTATGTAATGTTTTTATTTTCTTCCAAGTGAAATATCTACTGCAACATTTAAAAATAGTGAAACTATGAATGCAAGTCCTCTGCCTTTTTCTTTTCCTTGTTTTCACTCACTCTCTCTCTCTCCTTTCTTACTTCTATACTTACTTCTCTCTAAAGCTTTTCTACTTTTTTTGCTCGCATTCTTTTCGTTTTTACTTTTTTTTTCGTTTTTTCGTTTTTTTTTTTTTTTTTTTTTTTTCACCCTCTCTTATTTTTATACTCTACTCTGTCGTTAGTTTTATACTCCATAGTTCTCGTTAGTATTATCGTTTTTCACGAGTATCCCAGTAAATTGAGTCGTATTCCTTAGGGTTGGATTAGTGGTATAATTTACCTTTGATTTCCAAGATAAAATTAGAAAAAAATTTCTACATAGAATTCCGTTTGACGGCGAAAGCATGTCAATAGATCCTGTGACCAACTCATTCAAACTCATTTATCCTAAACATTACTACAATACCATGAAATAATATCAGTTAATATCAGTACATAGAACACAAGAATTACCAAATTAACTTGATTAGATATTATTATACTGTTCATAATCTGGATCGATATATGAGCAGGCATAATCCTATTGCGATAATAGCGAGTTGTTAGGAATTATGGCTCCTTTGGATATAATAAGCACTTGAACGTCAACCCCACACACTTCATGTCAGGTCTTGCGAACATATCTAGCCTAACCAAAAATTCATTGAGTTCAACAATCCATGTTATGGATTATTAGAGGACGTATTGTTAAGGTTATAGGTTTTCACTCTTTCTTCCTCCCTTCATTTTTTCTGTTCTATCTTTTATTTCGTTTTCTGATTTTTTTTCTATTATTCGTTACGACGTGCTTCACGAACCTCTTTCTTGACAATGTTCCTTCAAAATGGGTTACAAACTGAATCATGCTTTTAGGCACACATCGTATCACCCATGCAACTTTGGTTTCATCCCTTTAAGAAAAACATACTAAGACAACCAAAATGTTTAAAAATAAATAAATGGAGGAAAAAGAAACAACGAAAGAGTTTAGGAAGTCGTAGATTAAATTCATCACTTCCTAACGCAACAGAACCAAATATTCCATTTATCCTGAAGAATCCACAGACAAACAAGACGTGATTCAAAATAATAATAAATAAATAAGTAAAACGTCATGTTTTACGAGGTAAACACTCGATAGGCCGTAGCTCAATAAACCTGCGGACCTTATTTTATTATCAGGTTCGAATTTGTACTGAATTTGATTTTGTATTCTATGCTACAAAGGTTGATTGATTGCCATTAAAGTTGAAGGGTTAGAAGCATTTAACTTATGCTAGGATTGTATAGTCAAAATGTGCCGCCACTTCTGCAGAGCATAATGGCATGTTTAGGTCCTCCAGACTACAGTTTAACCCCTCTTTCTTTATACTATTTATCTTTACGATTTTGATTCCAATCTCGTTTACATATACAGGTCAGTGTGACAAAACCGCAAAGGAACCTAAACAGGAAAAGACAGAAACGGAACATGCTGTTGCGACACAGACCTGAGGTACTTGAGCGCCAAAGCGGATTGTCAGAAGACGTAGCTACACACTCTACTTGTTCCGATCCATGATGCGTGCTTCACGCTATCCGCGAATCTAAACTTGCACGTACCAAGTCTTTATTGAAAACTTCCAAACTTACCAACAACCAGTTTTGCGATATATATTTATTTTCAAATTTAACGCTCATCTTATATAATGCGTTTTTGTAGAAGAATTTTCAACGCAGCGTTTATACAAATGGCTCGTAAAGTAAACTACGATCAAAATGATTTTTGTTTTTGTGTTTTTTTGTTTTTGTGTTTTTTTGTTTTTGTGTTTTTTTGTTGTTTTTTTTCAGCGAGGCAGATATTGGGTCGTAACATAGAAAGTGTAAATAATCGCTTATGAATCTCTTCTCTACAATATCACTTCCTTCGCTATATTTTCTTGTACACTGAAGTCATATTGGGGAGTTAACGCCTGACTTAGTTCGAGTCTTGACTCATATTATTCATACAAAACACAACGCTTGACCGACTGCAGCCACTCTTGTGGTTAGTA
Organism: Actinia tenebrosa; assembly: GCF_009602425.1. The sequence goes on along the minus strand of NW_022258015.1, from coordinate 166,977 downwards.
TTGGAATAGTTTCACGTTCTGTTTTGACATTTCTGTAACCACCAGAAATAAAAATAAGCTAAGCTGACATTGTTTTGAACATTTTTAGGAGTTTAAGTCATGTGCTCACAAGAACGATTTCTCGCTTCGAAATCGTCAGTGTCTGAAAATAACTGGCATACCATTTTGAAGTGCTCTAAGCCAGGGTAACAAAATTTAGACTAATTAGACCTCAATATAATGTTTATATTTAGGGTTTGTCACGTGATGGCGAGCTCGTTTTCGCGGTAAAATTAACGGCTTATGTTCTGTATGCTGTCATTTGACTCTGGTATGAAAAACTCTGAAAAATGGTTGATTCTCCAGTGACAATTTTCGCAGCATTGCCCATACTTGTTCATTGGTCACGTGAATATACTTACATGCCTGACTTGGTGTCATCTTGATGACTAGACTTACATCACGTGTTCGTATGAGACAGGACATACATAGATGAGTCAATACGTAACGGCTTAAGGGCTTTCTTTGTATGTGGTTTTATTATGAACTTCAGTCTTGGCGTTTTCTGAATACTTTGGTGCATCGACAACTTTTTACCGGAAGCTCCAGTCAAATTTTTCAAATTAATGAAACCTCAAAACGTACTTTACGCATACACCAATCTCAGTGATGCTTGTCGAACAAATGCGTTAAAACATTTTACAACATGGAAAAGTTCCATGCATATTTACTATCGTAGAGCTTCAGCTCTCGTCTTCCTTTTTCTCTGAAAAACTTGTATTATTTTTTCATGGTTATCTTCAACATGATTACTCTCTCGTCTAAGATTGAAGAAGCAGTCAAATATTTAAATCGTGACATCAATCCACAAGAAGACACTCGTGTGGTTCTAATAATAATAATGGGAGGTTCTTGTATAGCGCATTTATACAACGTCTCAATGCGCTTTACATGAATGACCAGTGGAAGATTTTGCGGGCTGCATATTAGTTCTGCACTTGTCTCTTGTATCTTCCGCAGACTGCCCCCAACTCCTCCCAAGTAATGCCTACTAACCAAGCCAGCTGCACTGGCCCCTATATCTTTTTGTCCCATTGTCTGCCTGTCTGTCGGTCTGTATGTCTGTCTGTCTTACTTTTAAAATCTATACCGGCCTTGCCTTCTTAGTGGCTTTGCAACAAAATGACCTCTTCTGAAATGGCGTTGCAGCGTCTTTATTTATTTGTATTGTGAAACCCTCAAATTTTATCAAACCCTGAAACAACCACCGGATTGATAAAAGTCGGAACATAGTTGACTCCGTTGTCACAGATAGGATTGGAATTCAGCTTGCTTGGTTTTGCGGGTGGAAGGAAAACTGGAGAATCCAGAGGAAAACCCTTTTATCAAAGGAGAGACCTAACAAACTCTACTCACATGGGATGGGCCTCATTCACGCGGCAGCCATGTTGGATTGAGCAATAGATTCCACCACGCGTAGCCTCGAATTCAAGCGCTTGAGAATTAATTTATGCTGGGGAAACAGAGGTTTTTATTCTCATGAGAATAAACATGGCGGCCGTGTGATAAAGGTCCATGCCGAGTCCAAGACTTAAACACAACACCTACATATTTGTTTAACTCCCACGTTTCTTGGTAGCGTCATACCAGTTGCTTTTACAAAAGGTTTCCTGCCTGACCACCTGTCGTATTTGTGACATGAGCCAGGTTCTTCTGTACCCCACCCACATGTTGAGGATGGATGGGGCGTGTTGGGTGTCAGTATACATTGTTTCTTAAAACGCCCATTTTTTTGTAATGCAGATTATATCGTCCTTGCTTTTAAGAGAATAACACTTTATAGCCAGTGGCTAACAAACCTGTGGCCTCGTTCCATGATTGAATCGAAAAGTTTATTTTTGGGAAGGGAGAAAACCAAAGAAAAACTCTCAAAGCAAAGGAGAGAACCAACAATACACTCATAACTCCCATTTTCCCGTGAATTACTTTGTCCAAAATTGGAAGAAAATAAGTTTCCAATTTTTATTTTCCAACATTTTTTCGTATACAGTAAAATTCTTTGTCAAGAACACCTGTACTTTTAACTTACATATTTGATATAAAACGAGAAGATTGTGGGGCAATTTAGTAACAGTTTGTTGTCTACTTTAAGACCTTTTAGGATTTTGAATTCTGGTGACACTTTAAAATATTTGGTGCGTTGTGAGAGTTGCTTGATCTCCTAGTTATTTAACTGCTCTTTTCGCATGTGAGTCAGTTTATTTGCTTAGTTCATATTTCCGGCCAACGCTCTTTTATTTGGTTCCTTCTTATTTTTTTCTCATGCGATTACATTCTCTTCTGCAGGCACGTTTCTTCTGAAACGAAAAGAAAAAAATGGAAACTTTTTTACCTTCAAATTTTTGTCACGAAATTTAAAATTTCCATTTATTTGAATGATATTTCTTGTATTCCATTTTATATATCGTTTCATTTATCGGAATCATTGTTCTTATGGCATACTGACTAATTTAGTCCTTATATTTATTCGTGTGGTTCAATTTTCAACACAAAAGGAATCCTTATCTCACCGAAATCTTACTTGATTAATACATCTAAACACTTGTGCGCTATACAAAGGCTTTGCGTGCGTTTGGAATTTTTGTGTGTGTTTTTGTTATTATATAGAGAAAACCGCTTTGAGTCGTAAGTTACACAAACTTTTAGTTTTGTCTAAAAAAAATTTCATTCCGCAGTCAAATTAGATTTTTTGATTTTATTTTTGGGATAAAACCATAAAGTCTGAGGCTTGTGCACTGGTTTTTATTTGAAAGGTAACGACGGAGAGTCTAGCAGTTTTTATGTAGTCTCCGTTAAATATCTTTTATGACTTAATGAAATCTTGAGTTATGAATTAGAGAAATGAAGAAAAAAGGAAAACTTTTGAATAAAGCTAGAAAAAATAACGTAAGAAAAGACCGGCAATTCTTGATTGCTAGGAAAAAAAGAAAAACAAAACTTAGCTAAATTTAAATAAAATAAAGCAGCATCTAATGTGCATGAAAAAGGGAACATCATCTTAAGAAGCTCTTTTATCAATCTTCAAAATGAAGCCTTTTTTTTTATGAAATTATGTTTAATTAAATAAAGCTATCCATTTCAGTGGATAGATATATCTCCGAGTAGAGACATCTGTTTTTGAGTAGACTACTTCTTTGCTTCGGTAGATGTAATCTGTACAAGATTTGGTACATTTTGCGTCCAGAATGACAAATGACTCCATTAGAGGCATCGAAAAGTCAGCCACGTTAAACTCGTTTTCTTCCGTTACACTAAGCCATCAATGAAACCCTCTTGTTTCAAATCAAGTGGATTATTAATATTAATATCAATGCTTAACCTTGTTGGATACTGTTATCTTTTGCCTAAAGTCCTATCCACACACGCATCTCGGTCTCTTGTGATACCTATCTGTATGTTCCGTTTTACATCCCGCTCTTATCGCGCGCTCTTCAGCTAAATCAGCGACTGCTAATTCACCATAAATCAACCGCAGTGTGAGTGATTTACGTACGCCTGATGCGTAACAAACCTGCATTTTTCATTCTGTGGGTCGTATCCCTCGGGCTAGAGCCTAGAAGAAACGTTAATGACATTATTTCGACAGGTCATTTTTAACCAGTGATGCCATTGATAATAATTGGGGAGACATGTATTCACTAAACTCATAGAACCGTCTGACACAAACACAAAACTAGTGTTCAAAATATGATACATCACTCTCCAGCTAGATAGAAAACTTACTTAGCATTTTTTGTTAAATAATTTTATAACATGCTCTAAAGGACGAATGATTTTGATTGTAAAGCGTTCAAAAGCGGATCATTTGGAGAATGGCTTGTCGCACTTGTTTTTGTTCTTTTGGGTTCTTTTGTTAATTTTTCGAAATCTTTTTTTGTTATAAAAAAAAATCAGTGTTTTTTTAAGCTGTAATGATTAAACGTTTTTAAAACGTTTAGAAACTCTTTTCAGGGGATTCAGGACTGATTTCATTGTGTGCTGAAAAGTTTATAGGACGTTTGTTCGACGCTTGATAGAGTTTGAAAATATGTCGTTAAACCCCACGTGTTAAGGCCAATTTGTATGGGATGGTCTCTTAGCTGCATCCTCATGCACCAATGCTCTTGCTCTTGAATTGAATCCACGCAGGACTGTAAGAGGTCTAGAAACTTGTGGAAAGCATTTTGACCTAGAATACCTATTGCCCCTTGTACTGGTAGCAGTACCACGGCAATCTTAGTTTTACTTACAGCATTTTATACTAGAATTTTCTGGGCATTTTAATGCGTGTATTATCCTGTCACACAAAGTCAAAAAGTCAAAGCAACGGACATAACAATGATAAATTACCGGATTGATTAAAAGGTTGGGATTTTTTTTGTCAAAAAAATCGTTCAAAACAAAATTACTCATTTCTTCTAAGTATCATTTGAAGTATCGTGCAAAGCTGTTTACCATATATCCAGACATTTTGTCTAGGACACTCTTGTTTGTCGCCTTCAGCACATGTAATGCTAAAGAAGTCGTTAATTATCGCTCTAAAACATATTCTTTGTTTTCAGTTTATTTGAACTGCCTTTGTTGGCCAGACACAGTCACCTCCCCGAACACTCGCCCCACTCGTCAGTGACGTGCCCAACCTAAAGTTATTACATGACTAGATCGATTACACTCAGTCTGTTCTCATCGATCCGTTTTTATTTTCTATTTTTGTCTTCTAAAGTGATCTTAGTATACAAATGATGAACTCCGCTAAGACTTCTGTAATCCTCCCTTTGTCCCAATCAAATGGTTTCCTATTGTTAGTTGCGTGTTAGCCTTCGGGATGTCTGCTAGATAATAATTACAAAATCTGAATAGATCAGTAACAGAGGGTGTCAATGGGGTTTTAGCTGACAATTGGCCAAAAAAAAAAAAAAGTAGTTAAATGAGAAATAACCTAAAATTAGTAGTTAACAGTCAACTGATATTTCATTTATTTTGGTTAATATTATGGCCAACGCTCGTAAAATTATTACAGTGAACTATCATTCGGACAAAAAAAAAAAAAATTAATGAACAATTGGGTACCCCCTTGGCACCCACCCAGCTTGTTGTTCTCGAGGTGCGAGTACAATGAAGTAAATTTTGAGTTACCGCCGTTTTTAAAATTACTGCACTTTGGCCCCGGGGTGGTTCCCTGAACTAAAAACTTTCGGAGATATTGATGCAATCGTACTTTGACTTACGGTAGCATAAGGCCAAATAACGAACAGCTTTAATGACGGTAATTGAAATTATAGTATATATTGTTTATATAGATGCTTGCATGACACCAAACTTCAACCGCCAATATTAGCGCAAACAAAAATATAGGTCGTGTTCTTGCTTCAATATACCCGTAATTATCCGGCCACTAAGTTAGAAATATGTCCTGAAATTCGAATCTTTAGACAACGAACTTGCATATAGCATCCCCAAAAAGAATATAAAGCGCAAAAACCACTTAAAAGATTTAAGATATAAAAGAAAGGGTTTTTGAATTGAATACATTCCTTTAGAAACTGAATTTAGAAACTTGAAGAACTTGTCGCTCTTTTGACGTCACTAGCTCAGTCCCCCTTGTCGCTTGGTCATATTTTTAAGTCTTGCTTTTTCGTACTTTTTACCGCTAGAAGAAAAAAAGCCCCAGAATCTAAAAAAAATTTGTCAACATTTCTTAAGGTGACTTATATTTTAATGTATATGAGTATATACTTATTTCAATAAAGTTAGTCACCAAAAACCTAGAAAGCTGTGATCGCTGAGAATCATRGGAAATATTTCATATCCAACAAGTAAAGCTTTTGACACAAACTGCAGCAGTTGAGGATGCTCAGAGGAGGTTAACTTGTAACTGGTAGAAGATCTCAAGTCCATCAACAGTTATCAAGCGGTTGAAACATGTAAAATCTATCTATCCATAATCCTTGTCGGTCTCAACTTTGTAGCTTTTCAGGTGACTAACTTTATTGAAATAAGTGTATATATATATACACTATAAAATATATATTTGTATTGCGGTTTAAATTTTAATATAAAAAAGTAAGGGTTATAGGCACTTTAAGTAGGCAATGGCATCATTAACTGGAAGGTATTTATTTGTATTATTCTACATCTGCATGTTTCTCATTTTTTCACACTGTGATTTCTTTCTACTTTTCCCATTTTTATCTTTATTCAGTTCTCATATTTCACATCTTCCTTGATGTTCCATATTAAGAACAAAACTTGTGTTGCCATTTGATTTTGTTTGGTACATCCTACTATTTGGAAATGCAACAGCTGGATTAAATGTTCTCGGGCTCCTAACAAATTACCCAGTTCCACATGCGTCGATAATAAACGCTAAGCAAACAAACTGCAATCATTCTAGAAAAAAATCAAAGTACCGCTTTTTTCATCCCTTGCCATTGTTCTCGAGTATCTGCACTTGAACCACTTGAGCAGCAAAGTGGTTGACAAAACCTTTTTGGAAATCAAAGTATCCGTTGTCTCCTCGTGAGTCATTAAACTTTAGGTATGCATATTGAGGAATGTATGAATGCTCTCAGGGTATCCATAACCTTTCATCAGTCACGATATCTTTTTTTTTTTTTTTTGCTCGTGAAAGTAGCAGCACTGCTTGAGGAGTTTTTTGACCTAAAGGCAGTATTTGAATGGGACAGATTATGAAGAATCTCAAAAGGAAGCCATATGATACTTATAGTTCCAATAATGTGACTCTCATCTCACAGCGCTTCATAACACTTCAGATTTAACCTAAACACTTGATTAAGAGAGGGTATTGTCTCGTGTAGTTTCAATGCTGCAAAACATTTTGACAATTAAAAGGAACACTTTGATTAAAGAGTATCATGAAATTCTTAGTTATCCTGTCATTATTCTTCATAGTAAAAACTAAAGCTAGCATCTGTAAATAAAAATCAGTGATGGAAAGTTTTTCGTCTATTCATGAAGAAGTACATGATTATATATTTTCTCTTCGTCTTTATTTTGTTGTTTATCAAAATTGTGCTTTCAGCTTTTCATATGTTACAGCAAATGTTCTTAATGAAATCCCTCTCTTCTGCATCTCTTACTCTTCCTTCTTCTTCTTCTTGTTCTTCTTGTTCTTCTTGTTCTTCTT
>NW_022258015.1:142936-159596 GCF_009602425.1 Actinia tenebrosa | reverse complement strand
TTCTTCTTCTTGTTCTTGTTCTTGTTCTTCTTCTTCTTCTTCTGCTACTGCTGCTACTGCAGTGCTACTACTGCAACTACTATTACTTCAATCAATATTCCTGCTGTTACTTTTACTACTGCATCTGCTGCTTCAATGATTACTGCTGCTGCTACTGTTACTACCACTACTACTACTGCTGGTGCTACTACTGCCCTGCATCATCTTCATCATCATCATCTTCTCCTTCTCCTTCTTGTCTTTCTAGTTTAGTCCATCAAATCATTAAAAATACATCCAGCTAAGCTGCAATATGAACAAATTAATATTTAGAAAAATAAATGAATGGAACCCGGCACTGTTATGAATATCTATTATATTATGATATATATTTTCATTATCCCCTCTTGAATTTAACTGACCGCAGGCGAAACCCTATTATTTTTTGTCTAGAGGGGGTCGTTTTGATCTTCATTACTTTTAATCTCTTTTCTCGAATGAATAGTTTACTTTATTGACTGCGCATTGTTAATGAGAATCTTTCTGTTGATATACAGTATTTGAGACATTCCTTCGTCCATTTGTGGCATCGTTTTTAGGGATTATGAATTTGTAGACGCAGGTGTATGAGTAAAATCACGAGACTGATCGTTAATAGCTTGTGAACAGAACTTGGCAATACTTCTAAAATAAACCTGTAGTCAAAACAAAGAATAATAATAACTTCCAATATTAATCAATTCAGCTTTACAGAAGTTACCAGTTCTTGCGTGAGTGAAAAACGGACTAAGAAAGGCTGTTAGAATAATGCACATATACCGTATATACTGATAATTAATATAATAAGAACTAATAAGCTAGGTCGAGTGAGTTTAAAAGGAACCCAGAAAATTGCCAGCATCTTTAATTTCTCGTACGTTACTCGCGGCTTCCCCTTACAGCGATGATATTGCATTCTACGATTTCAACGGACAAATATCACTAATTTATTTATCATCCTTGGTAAAGGGGGTGGTTCTTCTGCTAAACCTTACGTATCTTATATTTGTAAACAACGTCTTTTTATCACGGAAACACGCGAGATCCCATGCTAAAATTTATACGTATCAAAATGGCAATTAGAATTGATTTTATATTTAAAAACTCCGATCAGTTCAAGGATCACAATATAAGCCAGTTTTGTAGCACGTTGATGTCTAAGTCAGAAAATTGTAGGTGTAATTTCTTTTGGCACGTACGACTCTACCTGTGGCAGAAATATTTAGATGGTCGTGAACGGATATTGCTATATTGTAAAAAAAACTCGTGAAAATGGAAAATCCAGTAGAGCAGCAAAAAATAGATTAGACTACTGAGGTATTTGAAAAAAAGGTTGGTGACGGTTTTTTTTTTTTTTTTTTCATTTTACATGCTGCTTGTTGCATGTTGCAAAAATGATAGACTAAACGCGCGCACCAATTCATTTCCTTTATGTTACAAAAAATGTGATGCGCGCATAGTGGGAAGTAATATTAGAAGTAATGACAACGAATAGTGAGCTCAGTCATGGTCGTAGTAAATTCATATTGTAAGGACAAAAACTCTGAAAGTTAAAACTCAAAGAAACTACATATTTTGTTTTAGCAAATGCATCACTTGTTTTAAAAATATAGAATATTTTTATTTTATTTATATTTTTTATGTAATATTCTTCTTTGCTTCGCCTTAAATACGATAATGCGCAATCTACTTGGCACTATTTCATAAGTATTCAGTTAAAAACTTGTAACTAATGATGTTCTGTCGAACATGTCTTTAGCAAATTTCAAAAGTGTAGTGTTTTTCATCAATTTTATAGTTAGTCTCACCTAATTTCTAGATCAGTTAGGAAAATGTTTTTAAAATAGCTTTGTATATAAATATACTTAAACGATTACAACACTACTTAGCTATGATAGGACTGCGATCAACGTAAGCAAAAATGCTTTCTTTTGCCGGCTTCAAGTGCACACTTGTAATTACACATGAAACAACGTATGCCAACCAGGAAAATATCCAAAAGCCCCGGAAGGATATATCAATCATGTTTTCAAAACATCAATATCACCCTACCCAATCAATACTTAGCCCTGTTATTCAGTATCATTTCAGTTAAACTTTAATGAATAAAAATTGTAACAAAAAAAGAAAGAAAAAATAAAAAAAGAATGAAATTACAAGTATAATTAATTCTAGTATTTTTTTGCGTGCTGGAAGTCAGACATGTACAGGAATTAGTGTGCGTCGTTCTAGAACGCACGTGCTCCTGTTTCCTGTTGACTAAGCTTCGCCCTTGATTGACTATCTTAGCCCTTAGTAAACTATTTTTGAGTCTTAGAAGGGTATAAATGGTAGATAATCATCCGTTAATGATGTGAATGACGTCTGGTGGTTACCGAAGCAAGAAAAACAACTCATTATCTAATCCAATACAGGTTAACAAGACTTTGTATTTTCCTTTTTAAATTGCATATAAAAAGATTAAAAATAATCTTCAAGAGTCCAATAAACCATTGTTGCTGTCAGAATTCATTTTTGAGAAGTTTGTAATTTTTTACAGATTTTTGAAATTTTTTTTTTGATTTACAAATAAATGTTTTCTTTTTAACGCATTGAAACGTAAGGTTCGCGTGCATTCATTGATGGAATGCATATCTTTTCAAAAGGATAATTTATTTCCACTTAAAATTAGATTCGAGCTAGAAGAGCTCAACTTTTTTTACTATTATTTTAACTTTTTATCTTAAAATCAGTTATACCATTTTTAACGGATTTTATGAGGGATTTAAGCCACAACATTCATGCGATGGAATGTTTAGTTAGAGTTAGAGCAGTTTTAAGTAAGATTCGTCTTTTCAAATCGGTGTACTATTCCTAAGGATTAATTTTCAATTATTCTCTTGTCTAAGGATTGAGCGCTACAGAGCAACAACTTTCGTGTGAGTTCATTTATGGAATGTATATCTATCTATAATTATTATCTATTTATATTTTCTTAATTGTAAAGCCGCCCATTTCATTTTCACTTGCTCTACTTATTGAGCTCATCGCCTATCTTAGGCTAGAAACATAACGGAAATTAAACTAAAGCTTCTAGAACCATCTTTTAGAAGTATCGAGAACTCATTTTAAATATTTTGAATGTGCGTGTGTTCAGCGGCTTGGTGATGGATTTTCCTTAGTAACCTTACACAGTTGCCTCTTTTTTCGTCTTCTCATATTAGCCATGTTGAGGTTGAGGAAAACTGGGTCGAGATAGCATTGCTGTGTAATGTGGGACTATATTGGGGGACAAAATAGACGCCATCTTGGAAATATGTTCCCTAAAACAGTCCCACAATGCAATGCAATACCAACTCAACCCAGTTTTTCCCTCATTCCCTACAATATGTATTTTTAGCTTCAGATTATCCTAAGTAGCCTAACACAAAGCCTGTCAGTCGATGGCCCTTATTCATTGCCTTGAGCTTTGTGTGCTTGAAATCCAAACCAGTGGTGCGAAAAGGGACTAAAGTGCGCATCGTGCTAAACCGCTTTTTTTTACAGCTTGATCTTGAATAGGAAAAACAAGGCTTAGTTCTATTAATACCTCTTAGCAACAAAACATTTCTATAGCGCAGTTGTTGTTGTCGTCGTCGTTGTTGTTGTTGTTSTTCTTCTTCTTCTTCTTCTTCTTCTTTTTCTTTTTCTTTTTCTTCTACTACTTCTTTCACGAGTATTGTATTGTATTGTATTTTTAGTTTTACAAGAAAATTTCGTTCGAATGCCTAGGTTAAAGTTTCTCGTCAGTTAGTCGGAGTGCGCCTCAGTTGAAGCAGATAGCCAGCATAAATTGGATAGTTTAACTGTCATTGACATTAAGCTCCAATATTCATGTGGGCTTTCCATGTCAGTAAATCAGACTTAACAGACAAGAACAAGTCATACGTATTCTCGAGTATTATAGATGTGTTAATTACCTAGATAACGAACAACAACACTTTAAACAGGGTGAACGGGTAACACCCCTTCACTTAAAATGCCTTTGAAATCTTCCACAACTTAAGATTACTGTGATTGCGAATCTCTTATCTAAATTAAACATGATATCTTAGCATTTGATAAATCAAAATACTAGGTTTTACATATTTCCATCACGATCAAATATATGTTTCTGAATTAATAGTCAAAATCCAATCTAAATTTATTTTTCGAACTCTGAACCTCGGCTCCAAACATTGTTCCTTGATGATGGGCGCTTAGCCCGAAAGCTCTGATATCAAATTTATGATTTTAAGTTGTTGGAGCAGTTAATCTAGCGGCTAACTCACAGATAGAACTTTGAAACAACCCCAACTTTTAAATTCACTAGTGTTCGAAATTCGTGGATAATTGACCCCTCTCAAAATTATCTTAAATGCGAGGCTAACTTGAAAGCACACACAAAAAATATTACACTTTTCTCGACGGAATTTGTGGCATTTCCATGTTAGCCTAGTAGCCATTCAAGATAATTTTGAGAATGGTCCATTATGCCAGTTTGTTTGATAAAGATTGTTGCATTGCAACTGGCGTTTTTGAAATTCATAAGAAGAATAGTCACGACCTCCAGATAGGATCGTGTGGTTGCCGTGAGATGGCGGATATGACGGATATCCCGCAGATCTATTTCAACAACACTGTTTCGTTTAGCTTCTTCTTAAACTTTTTTATTTTCTTTTTATTTCATTTCATTTCATTTCATTTCATTTCATTTCATTTTTATTTTTATTTTTGAAAGAACGACCAACAAACTAAATTGCTTTACTCTTCACTTACACCAACATAGGATAGCTAAGTTTGAACAAATGCATCAGTGTTATTGCAATCCCTTATAGCTCAGTCCTAGAAACATTTCTGCTTTGACGTTTTCTGAAAGAACGACCAGCAAACTCAATTTCTTTCACTCTTTACTCACATCAAATAGTATTCAGTCATAGGATAGCCAAGTTTGAACAAATTCATATTTAACAGTCCCAGACACAAAACCATGGAGTTATGTACTGGCATCTGTTACTTGTCAGACACGCATATACCTAATACCGCACCAACAAGATACGATAACCAAGCTATAAACGCACTACCACATTACGATCTGGACACCAAGTATTAAACCGTCCTAAACTACACAGAGAAAGTTTCTATGGTATAAAAAAATCTATTCATTTGGTGTTCTTTTTGGGCCACCAAACGTCCCAGATCTGTCCTAATCCTTATACGTGTACTAAGATGTTTTTGTTTGTTCTACCTGGAGATTTTCATGTGCAACCCACTTGAAAGTCTTCATAATCGGACTACCTACTTCAGATGTTTATTCATAATCAGCTTAATTAGACGTTAATCCGATAATGGCAGGATGTTTTTACTGTAAACCAATTAACTGTCAATCAGTCGTGATAGAAGGTGACCATCTCATTAATGGCCCAGGAAATGCTTCAATGAATAGGTTAAACGCCATGCACCAATGTAACTTATTACTGTTTTGGCTGTACTACTTGATATCCCAATCTAAGCCTATAGAGGGATAACCAACCTTTGAGTATTCTTCGATTGCACGTTACGTCACCGCGGCCATTTTGGTACCATTTTTGTCCTGAATGGCTTTGCTGAAAGATTTCTCATTAGCATCCATTGTTAACGGTACCGCAATGGCCGCCATGTTTTTGTCTTTTTACTCTCTTGGGAATACTTGCAACCCATCAATTGATGCATTTTCTCTAGAAAACTGAGCTAGTAATGAAAAAAGTAATACTTAAGGGATTGACTCGTGATGCTTGATTTAATCTACTCCGATCTTGCTTTAGATGTAATGTATAACAACCCAAATCTTTTGAAAATCAGACATTTTCTTTGAAACTTAATATTTCTTCATATAGTATTACCTGTATTAGTATAGTAACTGTATTACCTCTCAAATGGATGTTTCACTGTTTCCTAAATATTCCAGGAGTCATTTTACACTTGATTTTAAACCAGGATAAAATGAAACAGTTTTGTTTGTTAGTTATTTAGTCAAACATCAATATTATTCAACTCCAAGACAACCTCTGGGCTGATTAAGGTCAAGATACGACTARCTCACAGATAAAATTCGAATTTAGCGTGTTGTGTTTTGCTGAAGGAAGAAAACTGGAAAACCCGTCGAAAAAAAAACCCTAAAAAATATTCATTTGTAACCCGCATTCAATATACGCATACAACTCTTATCTTATTTTCTTCCTATTCAAGAAGTCATTTTATACTAGTTATCAGATAGACCAAATGATATACGTTTTATCTTGCTGTGGCAGCTCTTTTGGTACAAAATGGGTTCCATTTTCATTCACACACATCATCAATACATTTGTTATATCATATCTATACCACTCAAATTTGATGGGCAAAATACACTATAGTTTTTCAATATATCTTTCAATTTCTAGTGCGAAAACAAAAAACTCTTTATCAGTTAGTTGTCTCGTTATATTATTATATCCATACGATTCTCATCTGATGGGCGATATGCACTATAGTTTTTCAAATATCTTTCAATTTCTAGTACGAAAACAAAAAACTGTTTATCAGTTAGTTGTCTCGTTATATTATTATATCCATACGATTCTCATCTGATGGGCGATATACACTATAGTTTTTCAATATATCTTTCAATTTCTAGTGCGAAAACAACAAACTGTTTATCAGTTAGTTGTCTCGTTATCGGATGGAAGTCTATTCCAATCGCGAGATAACGACGGCTTTTTGTGTTTTAAAACGGGTGTTGCTTTCAGAATGCATATGGCAATGAACAGATCATGAATAGAGGCTCACATGCCTCTGTACACTCTAGACCAAAAGCCAAAAACAGACCCAACATTGCTTAAACTGATAACACAGACTGAGTATATTGTAACCTATATATATATATATACCCGATAAATGACTCCTTTTGATGCCATCGTGGAATGATATTCTACTTATATTTATCATAAATCAATCTAGTGCATAGTGATTTACAATCGATTTTTTTTTTTTTTTCATATCTGGACGGAATTCTTTATTTGAGAATTAAAAGTGGCGATAGTACGCTAGCCTATCGCTATCTCCTATGGGGTTGTTACAGGGTTCTATCTGAGAGTTAGCCATGCCCTGACTTAGATCAGCCCAGAGGTTGTCTCAGGATTCTATCTGTGAGTTAGCCTTGTACTGACTTACATCAGCCCACAGATTGTTTCAGGGTTCTATTTGTTAGTTAGCCATGCCCTGACTTAGATCAGCCCAGAGGTTGGTGATAAATTTGATAAAAATTGAAGGTTGTCTTCAGTTATCTTCTTTCTTCATTCAACTGATCTGTTTTTAGTCTTGGAATGTGAGCCGTTCCCATCTAAAGTGTTTTTCAAGAAGACTATCAAACATTCCTCCATAAAAGCATTCGGTCCTTTGTGAATTTTTGGCGAACCAAAGCCCTCGTCTTGATTGAAGCTTTTGTTATTCAATTCATTAGTAAACATTTTCTTATCGCCAGCACACGATAGCGCGACACCCCTGTAAAGACCCAGGTTAATACTATTAACACTACATAAGCCAAACCCTATTATCGCACCAATAATCGAATTATATGACACTGATTAAACAGTTTGGTAACCTTCTTTGCGTTTATCACCGAAAAAAAATATCAACAACATCGTCTTAATTCCTTCCTAATGACGAAATTCCTTGGAATCGTAGTTGCCAAGGAATGAGGTGGAATTGTTTTAAGACGATAATTCATGTCAAAATGATGTCCATATTGAGTAAATAAAAAGAGTATCCAAGGAAATGACAAAGATAACAGGAGAAGGACGTGATGGTTTTGTCAGAAAAGACACGTATAGAATAAAAGACGTGCAAATATTTTGAAATCAAATTGGAATGTTTGTTGGTTATTTGTTGGGGAAATTAAGCATGCAATTGACTAGAAAATATGGATTGATAAATAACTTGCAAAAACATGGATGTATTTGTAGAATATAGTTCATTTTGGAACTCTTTTAACATGGATTAAAAGATTGGGCAAACTGGCTTTAAAAGCCTCAGTACAAATTTAACCCAACCATGAAACATTCAGGACAAGGCTAATTCAGTTCGCTGAGTCTGGGAATGGAATCTGAGATCCCATGTGAGGCGAGTGTACAACCGCTACACCACCCTTTATTCGCGATGGAACTTTTACCAAATATTATTCAGTCGACCAAAAGGATGATTTATTTGGAATCAGATTTTTCCTTTCTCTATTTAATCTTGATACAGTATACCGCTTATTGAAGCTCGTTTTGTTCGACTAATTAATACTAATACTTTCATTATTCAAGGAGTTAAAACATTTAAATAAGAAACGAATTTGAAAGTAATTTCACTTCTTGTAACGAGCAGGCGACTTCCCTTCAAAACAGAAACGGAGGAGCGAGAACAATTTAACCTCTGGACCAGGGTAATTCGAAATCTGAGGTTCTGGCAGAAGTCGTATCCCATAAGGGTCGCAGTTAATTTCTGGAGCTAGCAATGAGAAAGCCATGAATTGTGCATTAGTCAGACTTATCCGACAATATTTCTAAGAATATGTCATTCGCAGACCCGAGCCAAGCTGCATGGAAGCAGAGCTCTCTAGTAAGTGTGGGAAGTTTGTTAAGGAAGTTAGGTTATTAAATCAGTAAATGAAATTGTAAAATCCCTGACAATTTTTGCCGGAACTGTTTGAGAGCAAGTGGTTGTTGACTCGAAGAATGGACTCAGTTCCTAGACACACAGGAACCTCGAATGCTTCTTGTAGGTCAGGTTAACTTGACTTTTTGAGTGCAAAAAAGGCCTGTAAAATGATTGATGCCATAAACTTTTTTTTCTTAAAGTCTTATATTGATATTTTTGCAATTTTACGTTAAATTGAAGTGTACTGATTTTTTTTTTTTTTTTTTTTTTTTTTTTTTTTTTTTTTTTTTTTTTTTTTTTTTTGCGGGAAAGTCTTTGAGTCAAAGGTGCGTGGAAGCCATCGTAAGAAACGTAAAATGATTGATGCCATAAATTTTTTTTAAAAGTTCTTATATTGATATTTTCAGTGCAATCACAAAAGGTTGAAATTTTACGTTAAATTGAAGTGTACTGATTTTTCTTACGGGAACGTCTACATAAAGGCGCGTAAAAGTTCATCGACAATCTTAGACTGCATAGTAAGAGCTTTAGAAGAACCTTATTTTCTCGTAAGAGGCCATCCTTCCACTTTTCATTTGCGACAAATTTCGTACGTATCAAAAATAAGTGTTCAATGTAACAGCTATTAAATCCAGAGACTTCTGAGACTTCTTCTTGAGCCGTGTTAAAATGCAGTTGTACGTTTTTATGGAAACGAAATCTGGACAGTACCAGGCCGGGAACAAATTTTTATGGGGAGGAAGAGACATATAAGCACACATGGAGTGCGCTGGTAATACGCCTCCTCACTGTTGTAGTCATGGATTCAATACCCAGACTCGCTGACATATGTTAGTAGAGTTGCTTGTTGGTTCCCTTCTGTGCTTCAAGGATGTTTCACCATTTTGTCTCCTCCTCAAGAATCATCCTCTAAATTCCAATTAAATCTGGCATCATGGCTAAAGCTTTCTTAAAACAGAAGGCTCTGAATCGTGAGACTTGGCCATCACACCCTGCTCCTTGATGCAAACTAATTATAGAGTAAAGTAAAAGTTATTGGAGAAACTTTTCCGCGCCGAGGATCACGTATTCTGTGAATGGTCTATATCTCATACAATCGCAAACACGGACAGCGATAGGCAAGGTCGCTTTACTGATTACCGCACGTAGAAGGATTTGTAGTTTATTATCATAAGATTTTTATCGCATCTTGGTGTTATTCTTGTTCAAGAAGCCTTCAATATCGTTTACGAGGTCCTAGAGTCTAGTTACACTGAAGACGTCCTAGTGTGAAGTACATGTTCCGTCATCTTGCGTAGGGTAGGCAGGATATGGATATCACTAGGGGTAAATAGAAAGAAAAACAACAACAGTGAAATGCGCACATTTTAAGCTGAAGTACATGACGTGGCCTCGTGCCTGACGTCATCGTGGATAAATGTTTAATAACATCATTCATGTTGCTCTGATCATCACGCTCATCTTTTGCGCTGATAATCAAACTTATCCATACTATGTACATTATTTATCAGTGAAGATAAAAAAGATGAAGTGATTCCTTTCTTTATGCATGTTCCCCTGCATTGAGTTTGTGCCATCGTTTAATGATAAGATTCTTCCTGATTATCATTCCAGCTTTCAGCTTCCAGCTTATCTTGACCACAATTCTTGGATTCTTGGAAGAAAGTGGGGGGGAGGGGAGGGGGGAGGGATGGTGGAAACAATTGCTCCATTACGAAATCTTRGCAAACCTCGTTTATCCTTATCATTTCACCTTGTTCAATTTTCTTTTGGTAATTCTTTCCTAAAATACATCCCTAAAATAAACCCCTCAAAATACATCGCTTTCCACCTGCACGCAAAATTGCAAGAAGTCGCTGAGAAAACAGGGTCAGCCATCATTCATTTGATATATATAATACACGTAAAGGTTAAAGTGRCGCAACGCGTAATACAAAGTTTAAATTAGGGGAGGAATTGAGCAGATATTTAAAATCACGATGATGATCCGCAACCATCACCATAAGATGTCGTAGTGTTTTCCTTTGTAAAAATATCCCCAAGCTTAATGTAATATTGGCTCACTGTAATATAATGTTTTGAAGRAAAAAAAACAGTTATAGCGAAGACAACACTTGTAGCTAGGAGTATTAATTTGCTTCATAACCCAAATTTTAAAATGAACTCATTATTTTTCTAAAAATTCCAAAGTAATCACTCAATAAATTCTGCAGAATTGATGGCAATTTCTTGAAATTGTTGCAATATTACTAATAGATAAGACTTTTTAGAATTATATCAATCCACAACAATAAGAATAGTAAAGAAACAAGTAAATTATTTTTATTTTATTTTTTTTGCAACTTTATTATATTTACAATGATAACAGAATTCGTATTTCACAATGCCGCATTGAAAGCACGAATGTTAGACAAGTTAAGAACTGAAAGTAAACCGGCAAAATCCTTCTGGAACTAATATATTGAACAAACACACACAAACAAATCATTGAAAACGTRTATTTGGATTTTTAATTAGGACATGTTTTTGACGAATTGTATTAACATCTGTTTACATTTGCGAACAAGAGGTTCCTCATCAAGTTCTACGAGACGCTCACTTTATGAACTAAATTTAGAGGGCAAATCGATGTTACACCTTTTACATGAAATCTTGTTTCCCCTCAAAGTGTCACCTGACTTTACTATTGATATTATGTAAGTCTAGCTGCCGCCATACGCGGATAGAGTATTTTTCCAGTCAGTTGATGTTCAGTCAGATGTGATGTTAATGACATAATAATGATCTCGCTGGGCACTACTTTCATCAGCCTCCTCTGAGTACTTGATGTTTTCGTTGTATACAGATCAATGATACGGTCATTTCTGACAAACTAGAAAAGGACCTTAATCTCTAACTCTCTCTAAATTATCCTAAGACGACTAGATTTTCGATGCTTGATGCCAGTCCCACACACATTAAAGTATTTGTCTCTTTCTAATCAACACACGATCACACCTGCCATAAAAAAATTCCCGTGGTGATTTTTGAACATTTGCGAACTCTCCTAAACGTGATTGTTCCAGAATCCAAAGCCTGTCTAGATATCAGAAAGTTCTTTATAATGAGCAAAACATTTGTGGATCTTAGAAACAAGCTCTCGACAGAATTGTTCCAAAATGCACCAATGATAGTCCTTTGCTAGATTTGCCTTCAAATCCAATATCCGTAAACTGTTATACTTTTCTGAAATTTCAAGTTGCCAGGTTTGCGTTTGACTGCCTTTTTGAATGTCTGTTAATTCCAAGAAACATCTTTTGTCTATTATTTTGTTATCAGTTTTTTTTCGAGCTGAGCCGTGACATTAATTAGAACACAATTGATAGCAGCAACATGGCTCTACGGATATCGAGGAAGTTGATTATTGGATACTATTACGAACTGGTATCTTAAATACGGTCCGAGTCAGAATTAATAAAGCTGAAGATCTGCCGACTATTCGTCTGGTTATTGAGTCGACTTAATCTTTTATAATCGCGTTTACTTTTTCATATATATACACCAAGAAATAATTCCATGCGAATCGAGACTAATATTTATAGAAAGGTGTAACATCACAAACTGAGATTGAAATGCGCTTGAGTAATTGAAGTAAAAATAGCTTATCATTGATTTAAATGAAATTTTCATAAGTCAGTGCTGTACAAACAGAAGTAAACCAAGAATATATAATACTGAATATTCAATGATGCCTCAGGTTTTTAGCGAAAGAAATTTTAATATCAGTGAGATCAAATATTTTAAAAAATAACTGCAACTTCCGTAAATACATTTTCGTTAAAGTTTTGCCAAAAGATTCATTCGCATTTATTTGTTTCTATGTACTCATTCGTCGGAATTGGAGTCCATTTCAGTTCCCGAAAAGGTTTTAATGGAATATATTTTAGACAACTGACGGGCGATCCTTGAATGAGTAACTTTGCTCTTAACATCAAGTCTAGCGCATTGTCTAAGAACCTTCCTGTACCCCTCGCTAAAATAATCGTCCAAGGCTCCGTAAAGGTATGGGTTAAGGCAAGAGTTGAGCCACAGAAAGAAATGCGACCATTTCATCATGATTGTAAAGTAGGGATAGGCGCTGCCGTTGCCGTAGTCGTACCAGAAAAACAACACGTGATTTGGGAGGTAGCACACAGCAAAAGATGCTACTAACACGAACAGAAGCCGAATGAATTTCATATGTCGTACCTTGGTTTTTTTAGTACATGACCGTATGCCTTCGAATTCCTTCTCCCTGTTGCACAGCACGAGTGCCATCTTGGTATACGTCATACATATAATGGCCAACGGAACGAGATATTCAAACAGGAACAGATACAAGGTGTATCCAAAGCGTAGCCAGCCATTCGGCCAGTATTCGTCACAGCTGTATTGGTTGTACTTGGGTGTTGGTACTCCATCAGATACAATAATCAATGGAAAAGCGTTCAAAAAAGCGAAGAACCAAACCAAAGTCAGTACTAATTTGACCCGAAATAAGGTCAATCTTGCTTTCAGAGGGTAAACAATCCCGATATACCGCTGCAGAGTCAACGATGCTAAGCTGTAGATAGAAGCTCCCTGGCACATGAGACTGAGTGTTGGTATAAGCTTGCAAGCTGCAGTAGACCCATAAAATCCAAAGGGATACTTGCCAGTCTCATAGAACATCAACACAAATGGCATGATAAAAATGGCCACCGTCATGTCAGCCACTGAGAGATTTACCAAGAATAAACCATAATAGTAGTTTCTTGAACTTCTGAGCTTTCGACTTCGGTTAACTACGATACATACCATGGTGTTGCCCAGAAGGTTGAGTATAAAGACCAAGCAGCAGAGAGTAATCCTCGTTATTGTCGACCACATACTTTCCTTTTCTTCTGACATGAAACTTGCACTTGTCGAAGACGCGTTCGTAAAATTTGTACAATTCATCGTAATGTTTTCCGAACAGTTAAGAAACTGAACGGTGCTTCTAATTGTTGAGCCAACAGAGGTCATGGCTCTAGTCCTAACAAAGTAAAATGATCCCTCGCTCCTTGATCGATAAACTGCTAATTCTTTTGATTCTACTGAGTGAGTTCTTGGGCTCTTCTTCCAGGAAAGATGATCTTAATTGCCGACTTTTGTACTGATGAGAAAATGATTCACTTGGTGTTTTGTTTTGTGAGCTGATAATACAAGATTGGGATCGGGATTTGATCTGACGAAATCCGAGTTGCACGGCTTTCTTATCTGACTAGATATCTAGGCATTAAAATGGGTCCATTTACCGTGCTGCGATTGACGTGGATCAAGTGTATGACTCATGACATCTCACCAACTAGTCGTCCAGTTCCGGGCGTTGAATACCTAGCCCTAGCTCAGTTAATTACTGTGATCAAGCAAACATGAAACATCACAAGGCAACGCGCGCCGAACCTCGGGAAAAACTAATAAAAACTCCACCTCGCAAATTCAACAAAGTCTCAGGCCTGTGAATGAACATATTAACGTTGATGACAGCTTTGAGCCCTTATGTCAATTCAGCCTTCAAAGACGAAAATTACCCAATATGACACAATTTCCCTCAGGGGGTAGGGTAAGCCAAGTGGTCGATTGTACTCGCACTAGGTGTTTTTTTTTTTTTTTTTTTTTTTTTTTTGTACGTTTTTTTTTTATAAAGATAAAAAAAGATATTTTAAAAGTACGCTTATAAATAGCAATAAAAAGTCGGCAAGCTTAGCTCACTGTAATGATAAACATGTTAATCAAACAGTTTGGTGTAAAAATATATTTCTTTCTTTACACAGCTCCTTTGAACAATACATTGCCTTTTGAGCTCATTTTTTCTTAATTAAACTACTTAAACAGATTCGTACTCGAGTCTTAAGACTACGTTTCTAGAACAATAGTGCCCGGGCGGGCTTGAGAACCTTTTAGACCTATTAACCGCGTATCTTTCATTCAGACTTTGAAGCTCAGTGATTTTTAATACCTATCAACGAACGTTTGATAACTTAAGACACGCCGATTTTCATTGATCTGGTCATTTCGAGCTCTTTGTTTATCGCTCCGATAGCTTCAAAACTCACAGGACCTAAACGCTAATTACGGTTGTATTTTGAGACCTTCCGTCGATAAAAAGGAGTTTGATTAAGCTAAATCGACTCTAGACACTCTGTGATGAGACCATGATAATACCCCAGATTTCTCAAAAGATTTGTTTGACGATTAAATCAACTTTAAGTGAACTGCTTTCGCCAAGGAAGTCAACATCATGTCCCCTTTTTGGCGGCGTCATTCCCCCTATTGACATTCATGACGCGGTGGCTTTTATGACATTAAGATTGCACCGAGATTAGAAGAATACAATTGATGATAATGCAGAGCTAATTTCGCAGGGTTCAGTCTCATTTGCTATGGCCATCATATGGTTATTGCTTATATTGTATGCCAGTCAATCGGTTAATTTTACTTAAGTTCATGACTACTTCTGCTAATGATTGTAATTTTGAAAATCTCATACCTTACATAAATATTTTTCTTTTTCCCAAACAATTTTTTTCACAACTTTTCATTTAAATTTTTTTTTACATCCTTGTGCAAAATTTTTGCAAATATTTTCACCCCATGTACTATAAATAAATAATATAAATATATACAAACATATAATACCAAAAAAAMAACAACAACATGGGAATAAATTATTGATATTTCTCATCCGGATAGCCGAGAAGTGGTTGAATAGTAATTAATACAACTTATAGGATATCCTTCACGTTACTTGAAATATTTTCAGATGGAATTTAAACTCTTGAACACCCGTAGGACAAAATGTACTTTATTACATTTTCATTTGCACTTGAGTGGGAAATTTTCATCATAATACCAAGATAGCCAGATACTAATATTGATGATAAAAAAAGAGAGCTGGATTGTATCAAATCTGCGTGTTTTCCCGAGATAGTGATTTTAAACGGTTGCTAATTTTTCACGCCGCATTTATAACCTGTCACAGCCTTACTTTTGATTACAAAAACATCGGTTAGTGATCTCACGGTGTTTGTATGTCCAGAGTGTTAGTGTTTGGTACCACTGCAAGGAATGTAACAAAACCTCAATGGACCCCTAAAAAGTATTTCTATCGCTTTCAGAGTTACCCAGGAACATAGTTAAAGTTATGCAGGGTTATGTGATTGGTTTATCAGAGAATCTCGTATATAGTCAGGATGTGTGGCGCACAAATCTGGACACTGCTTTCAGTGTCCTCGCGTTTAAAAACATCTGTTGTCAATTGTGAACAAATATTGATTTTGTGTCTTGTGGTTTGGCGGGATTGTTTTGGAAGATAATTCTAATGACAATAGGTTGTAGGCATAACATGCACACAATAAGTAATGGGGATTAATATTTATAGGAAAAATAGCATAGTATTCTTTATTTACGTGTCGCACTACACTACACCACTGTACTTCACACCACTATATCTCAACATATCACATCGCACCCAACCTCACGTTTAAAAACATCTGTTGTCAACCACAACCACCGCACTATACCACAACGCATATCACAACGCCCCGCACCACATTTCACAACATACTACATTACATCACAACGCACCAATTCACATCACAACACACCACAATAAACCACACCATATTATAGCGAACCACCCCACATTGCACCACACCACTACACACCATATCAGAACGCACAACACCACTACACACCATATCAGAACGCACAACACCACTACACACCATATCAGAACGCACAACACCACAATAAACCACACCACAACACAACATCGAATCATACCACACCACTACACAGCGCACCATATCATCACGTACCACATCGCACCACTATCCCTGGCTCAAAAGGTTTATGTAATGTTTAATAAACGAGCAGGAGTGTTTTATCGGGTATAAAACACGAGGCGCAGCCGAGTGGTTTTAGACCCGATAAAACACGATCT
>NW_022258015.1:130289-141516 GCF_009602425.1 Actinia tenebrosa | reverse complement strand
CTGATGATGTTGTCGAGATGACAGCGAAACGTTGTCTTTTACAACTAGTTTTCTTACTAAATTAATTGTATACCTAAAAGTTCCTTTATCAAGATGTTGAAGATATCGAAAAGACTGAAATTAGACAAGTAATTTCGACATTGTAAAAATTTCATAATTCAGTCATTGACTTGTTATTGGTGACCTTATTATGACACATGCAGCTGTCTTTCTTGATGAACGAGTTTTTTTGTATTCTGTGTTAGAATTTTTGTTTTGCAGGGTATTGCTTAGCTCCAAATTTTCTTTCCTTGGCTATTGCTTTATTGTCTTCGTGCCTCAGAAAAAAGAAGGAAAAAAAACGAATATCTTAAATAATCGATTAYTAGAAATTAAATTAAATCATATTTGAGTAAAATTTGAATTTTTGAATGATTCCTCAARCCATGAATAAAAAAAATCGTGAGGCCCATTTACACCTAAAATTTTACCAAGAGCTTCTCATCTCTAAACGCATCTCTTTGTGTCCTCTTGCCAGGCATGAAACTGAGTCTTTGATCTTCAAGTTTCCCACATCAAGGACTTCACAATTTCAAAATTTTGGCTGTTTATTTTTATAATCTCCTAGGGGGGCTTGAGAGAAAACCACCTGTCATCGTTTTATGTATGTATATAGAGTGCAAACTGGTTAAGTTGAACTCTTCTTTCAATCTTTAGACTGGATATTTAGCGTTGGTATTGACCGAAATGGAATATCTCGTGCCATCATTTGTTATACTAGGAGTTGGCGCAGCAACGATAATCTTTGCTATACTTGCGACAACCGCAAATGGTCTGCTTTTGTTCGTTATTTATAAAGATCCCAGTAGATGTCTCCGAAGACCATCAACTGGGTTTATCACAGCATTGTCCATAACAGATCTTTTAACAGGACTTGTGGCAATGCCTACATATGGTGTAGCAGTCCTGGAAGGAATGTCGGATGGGTCCTTTAAGCTTGGGCTTCGCACGGTTGCGGTGTTTTGTGGAGTCATCACCTACACTAGCGGAGTCCTTCTCGTTGTGGCTCTTGCACTGGAAAGAATACTTGCCTGTGGATTTGTCACATTTCATCGCAACCACGTTCGATTCAGAACCACCATTTTCGTTTCTTGCTTTATCTGGCTCTATAGTGTTTTCTTTTCTGTGCTGCAATTTCTCGGGATCAAGGATGACACGTACTACATTGTAGATATCTCCCTGCATCATGCAATACCACTTATGACAATGGCACTAGCATATGCTGCCCTGCGTTGGCTGATTAAAAGGCGCTACCGCATAATAATTCCTGGTCAACCAAACACAAACCAAGACCCAGAAACAACACCAAACGACWTCACAACTCGGCCAACACTACAAGTTCAAAGAGAGCGACAACTAACGATCGTAGTGATGATTACTAGTCTGTTGCTATTTTTTTCCCTTGTTCCGTACCTTGTTGTTGTTTCATTGACTACATATTGTTCTCTTTGTAATCAGAACTATCTGTATGCAGCTTTTATGGTTTCTGTTTCCATTTTCTTCCTCAACTCCGTCATCAACCCTTTCCTATACGCCTGGCGCCTGCCTCAATACAAACGATCGTTCAAGACGGTGTTCACTAACTGCTTTTTGATTGCAAGGATTCATAAGATATTTTTCCCGTAGTTCTTAATCAATTTAAAAAACTCTTGTTTGTTGTTATCGTAAAGATTTTGAAATGATGGCAACCTAAAATGTGAGTGTCTATGCTTGCTTAGACATGTGTGTAGAAGCAAGGATTCATAAGATATTTATTCAGTAGTTTTTTATCGATTAAAAAAAATTTCCCATTTATTGTTGTTGTAAAGATTTTAAAATGATGGGAACCAAAGATGGGTGTGTAGAAGCAAGTGCATGATACTCTACTAATTTGTCAATACATAGTCAATGTCGCCAAATGTTGATTCATTGTTCCGACTGAGACAATAGCGAAGAAATCACCGTTGCAGCAGTTTTCCCAATAGAATTATAAAAACTCTTGTCACAAACAACTACACAGTATCTGTCTTAAAGAGTACTACATACCCTGAGAAAACAGACGTCCTTTCGCTCCCCCTTCCCCTCGCAGGGGGACAGAATGATTTGGGGGGGGGGGGGGGTATCAGGTTTAATATAATAATCTAGTAATGATAAAAGGGTAAATTTTACACCGTGAAAAGATGAAAAAACTTACTGACGTTTCGGTGGCTAGTCCTTCGTTATTCTCATGAGAATAAAAATAATGATAATAATATTTCATTAATTATTGACATCAGTCAAATACAAACACAATTAAAAATAATATTTCAGTAATTATTGAAATCAGTCTTAAATATTTATCTGTTTACACAGGCAGACTTTGACAAGGAATTTAACAAGCCTACTGTTTATAGGATTATGATTTTAGGCCGGGCTGCCACAAGATGGGGATTTCAGGTCAGCATTAGTAGTGTATTACATAACATCATATGAGTTTGATGTCTTGAAGACAAAAAAATGGATAACTTTAAACATAGAAATAGAAATACTTATACTGTTTTAGTAAACATGGTCCCTAGTTTGTTTCTTTGTCTTTCTTTAGTGTTGTTGTTGTTGTTGTTGTTGTTGTAATATTGTTGGTTGGTTCTTTGTCCCCTCCCCGCTCCCCTTGTTTGTTGGGTGCCTGCTAATGCGTCGTCTTTCACCGTTGAGTTCAATGGGTCGGGGTCGGGTTCGCTTGTTCATGCCCTGCGGAMGCCATATGTACAGTAAATTGAGTTTGTTTGATTTGTTGTTCTCTTCCTTGCCACAAGGGTTTTTCTCCGGGTTCTCCAGTTTTCCTCCCGCCGTAAAAATCAACATGTGAGTTGAGTATTGTATGTATAAAATATTTGCACATCGTGGTAGCGCGTGTGAGTGGACTCGGAGATATTAGCAGTCTCTGCTACTCTCAAATCTGAGCATTACTAATAAGATTATTTATATATATATATATTTCTTCTGCCGGCATAGCTCAGACGATGTACAAGTCACACGAATCTCCTGATCACAACAAGTCAAAGGGTAAGAGGAATGTCTTAGCTAACGTCTTTTATGTGTACTTTCAAATAGCAATTACCATTTCACTTTGGCCTGAATTGTCTATGGGCAAATATCCATAATTCACTTGGGCTAGCAGAAGTCCATCCTCGGGAACCCAGAGGTAAAATTCTGTGGCTCGTAGCTTCTCGTTCCCTTGGATGGCAGCAGACTGACCACGTCGTCACACCTGGCTTTTTTTCCGACCAGAGGGGCTTGGGAAGGGGTTAATGTAATATTACTGCGTGCTCTTACGTTACAGCTGTAGATTATRACTGTTCTATTCTGAAGAATGTAACCATCCAAGAGGCAACATAAAGTTTTATTTGCATGCAGATATTTTATTTACAAGGATTCCATAATCACAAAATTACGTGGTCATATATGGGAATATATATGTTTTCTTCATTTTCGACGAATACGACATACTACAAACAAGAGTAATATCAGATGAATATGTAATTTTGATATCTAGATTATCTCAAATCTAAATTCTTCTTAACGAACATCGACCAGGAACCCTGCTTACATTTGTCTCGGTTGCGACGGTCGCCATCTAATAAATGTATATATTTTCTTGATTCATATTATTTTTTTATCAACTGTGCAAAAACCACAGTGAGACCGCACATCTTTAAAACACGAGGTGCCCTCCCAAGATCAACATTGTTCTTCAAATCTTCTATTTTATAGTAACGAAAACACTCCTTGCTGATGTTTAAATTCAAGGTCGCAAAAAGTAAAGTCAATTATGTTTGTGGCCTTCGCGTATAAAAAAAATATCTGTCAGGCATGTTCTGAAATAAAATAAGAATTGATTCATGCAACTCAATTATATATTTTTTCTCCTATATTTTTTAAATATGAGCAGAGGTTTGTATAGAATATACATGCAGACATCCCGGGAATTAAAGTACTTCAAAATGAATGTCTGTCTGAAAACTAAAAGTCCTATTTGTTTTCTTCGTATGATTTGAAGAAATCCTAACTGTTTATCCATTAACGCGGTGTCATGTGAGCTGCGTCTCAATGCAGTTGAGCACACATGCGGTTTGATTCCCGGGCCCGGTGTCGCATGTGATTTAAGTTCTTCTCCTGCGCTTCCAGGGTTTTTTTCAACCGGGTTCTCCGGTTTTCCTCCTTCTCGAAAAAAAATTACTAAATAAAAATTCGATCTGGCATCAAAAGCTTAAACATGAGCCTCTTGCTCATCAGACGTAATAGGCCTTTTGCAATAGATTGACACGTGATTGTTACTGCATTGCAAAATAAAAATCTAACTTCCTTAATTTAAACATTTTTTGCTGGATTACTAATGTCGTATCTGAACCTTTTCAAAAATATTTTTTCCCTTATAAGATACTTCGATTTCATATTACGAAGCAGTTTAAAGTTTGTTAGCCATCCAGCAGAACCTTTCTCAAGGGACCTTGAGCTAAATTGGTTCGTTATCAAAGTTATGTGACTGTTTGTCAAAAGGTTTATGCAACACTCATTTCACACATTTCATAAACACTCATTTAGTTTATTACAACCTTATATCAGATTCATTGTATGATAAGTCATGGGTATTTAATCTCGAAATTGTAGAAAGACTTGCTGCTTGCTGGGGTGTAGATTTACTGCCCAGTATGCGTTTGTACAGGCCTCTTGATCTTTTGTTCAAGGCAAAAGCCAAGGCAATGTAAACACCTTGCAGGCCGTTCAGAATGACGAAAGGGTACCATAAGAACTGCCAACCAAACGGAGCAACAAATCCAAAGATCCACGTGAAGCCCATCAGTGATGCGATACGTACGTAGATACCAAAGTTCTTTTTGGTGTTATTGTCTAAGGCTGCTCCTGCTTGTGCTGTCGTGGTTTTTATAGCTCTAAATGTCATGGAACAAAACATGATGTTGAATACGAGAAATATGAAGACTGGAACAGCAAAGAAATACAAGATGGCCCATTTATTGGCCATCCAGCATGCTATCCTGGACTTGTATCCAATATTCACAGTATCTGTGAAGTCAAGACCAACACAAATGCCCACATAGACCAGAGCGGGAAGCCATCCGACTGCCACATGGCGAAGGATCTTTACATATTTCTTACGTTTAGAGTCAGAAAATGCGTTATTTTCTACAGAAAAAGCCCTCCAAGTGTCAAAGGCGATGATTGACGTCCACACAAAAGAGACAAGGAAGAGGTAATGTAGAATGACAGCGATGACAGTACATGGTATGGTTGTGTCTGTCTGTCCACTTCCAAGTAACCACAACAGTTGTGCCAGCAGAATAGAAACACTGAGGTTCATCAGGTTGATTCCTGGTGGTGTTCGTAGCTCACTGAACAAGGAATAAGTCACGAGGACAAACACCAGGCCGATGATAGACAAGGACATGCAGACTATGGTTATGGTGGTCAATACTGCATCGTCTTTTGGTACGACTTTGGATTGGTAATAGATTGTAGAAAAGTTTTCACAGACCAGCACACTCTTGTTTATCCATGTGTATTCTGACAAATCATAAACTTGTTTGGAAGCGTTCACGAATATGGACTTGTTCATCAGGACTCTGAACTCTCCTTCATTAATCAGTATATACACCCCTGAACAGATAGATATCTGGTGATGACGGCACACAAATATAGCTTGGCTGTCATTGGCTGAAGTTGATGYTTCAGTTGTATTGAGGTAGTAATCTGTAGACTGGAAGACTTCACCTGTCTTTTTGATGACGACTGCTGACGAATCATCTTGTAGTACCGTGTACTCACTCCTGTCATACTTCTGCCGATTAGCACAACTTAGTATTCGTTTAGTTGCTTTGATAACGGTTCTTAAGAGTCCATGGATGGTGGTGTTGAATGGGGTTGTGAATTCTAAAATATTCTGCGCATTTGGCTGAAGGCGTTCGTTTTTCCGAACTTGGAGGGTGAAAGAAATATTTTGAAATACGTATATATTTTGTACATGCTGAATGGGAACAGCTAGTGCTTGTGAAAGGACTCGACGATAAAAGTCATCTTCTTCAAATTTTGAGATACCTGGTTCCAGCCACAGGACAACTTGGTATTCGTAAACATCTGAAAAGCTTGGCAAGGTTGGTAAAGCATCTCTACAGATATCCAGGTAATGATCATATACTTGTTCAGAAGGACATCGTGTTTTGATTTGCATCGAATCGAGTCCTCTGGAATTGGCATTATTGAAGTCAAAGATGACAGACAAAGAATTGGGAAGATGAGATGTTTCCCCCGGAAGCTTAATTCCGTATGCAGAAGCTGTAATGTTTGGACCACAAGATATTTCGTTCAAATTATCCAGGTCAGATTTTGCACAGTCAATATTTTTATAAAAGTAGCGTCTGGTCACTATTCCTGGTTTGCCTGTCAAACATTTAGCAAGGGTCATTTTTATATCGATATCTAATGTTGAGACGCTGTTAGCTGCACTTACAGGACTTACAATAATAAGACAATATCTTCTTGGATCATCTCCTTTCCTTGGTGACCAATGTATGTCTGAACAATAGTCAAAAAGATAGGATAGTGTGCTTTCAAAGCTCAGATGGCGTGGAGGGGTAAAATCGCATTCAATGGACAAGGCATATTCAGTCAWDTBHYTWGRARMAACWCCRTTACAYTSAGCACAGAWACGATTRTGGTACACTCTGCCATTGTTGGTGTACACAGGAAGATAGCGGTAGTTATCTTTAGTAATCTCGTCGGTTTCTGAAATATTCCTGCACCGATAGAGGACATCATCTTCTGGCCAAGAACTTGGACACRATCCAATCATCCAGGCGCCAATGCTTCCTGGCACGACATCTCCATGGTAACATTTCCACAGATCTCTGTTTTGCTGGTTGACCAGATTTTCTGCTAAGCTTGTATTGTGTCCTGTGCTGTTTGTCATGTTTAGTCCATTTGTACCACAAAAGTCATGGTAGTCTGCACAGCAGTCTAAAAAGAATTCACAATCKTCGTCACAAAAGCACGACAACTGTGTTTGGTATAAACCTTTACGAGGATTTTGACATCTGTTTCTACATGAAAGCTCCTCTTCACAGACCAGGGTGGTTTCTGGTGTCTGAGATGTCCTTCTTTGCCTGGAAGATCGCGCTTTTTTAGTTTCCAATATTTTTTTATCTTTTTTCATATTTTTTGATTTGGGATGGCTTACACCGTTTTCGTTATCTGGATAATCTTCAATATTTTCAAAGATATTCGATTTACTGTTCAAAGTCGTCTTGCTTTTCGTTGCCCAAAGGTCAACATACCGTGGAAGAAACGCCTTGTCTTTTGGATGCCCTTCGTCTCTTAAATTTCTGATGTCGGTGAGTCCTTTATATTCAGCGCCTGCTTCAAAGAACTCTCCTTGAACTTCTCTCGAATTCTTACTAACATCTTGATTCTCCAGCGTTGRCTCCATTGTCGTTTTCTTTAGTTGTTCGTTGGCAAAAAAAGTATTCGTTCCTTCATTGATTTTTTCATCAGTTTGATGAATGTGTAAGAGAAATRCCAAAAGGAGACCAGCAAGTCGAATGCCTTGCATCCTAGACTTTGAAGCAATTCCTTCCTCTGTACGTTGCTTCTGTACCCCAGAGTCCTCTATTCGATATGAAAGAGTATAAAACTTCAGATAAAGTTTGTCTGTTTTATAGAGAATCTCATACCATTGAAATTCGCTGAGTTTCTTCATGGCTCTTCCTGTCAATGGTCGGACTTCGCGTGAATCCTTTTAAGCTTTTAAAGCTTTTCCTCTTAAGAACGTTTTTTCCTCTAACACATGCTGGGTCGTGAAGGCGACTGTGTTTCTGGAGTCCCACTTTGTCTAAAGCGAACATACCCCACAAAGATGCGATACATCGACTAAAAAACAAAGTTACATGCACTTACGAGAAAGCCATATTCACTATCTGTTTGGGAATAGAACCCTGACTAGGAATAGGACTTGACGATGGTCAGAATCCCAAGACGCAAAGTGTTAAGACCTTAAGTCTGGGTTTTTGTTGGATTTGATGCTGTGTAAATAATGAATGCACTATTGCAATACGTTTTCTCGATTTTCACGCGGATAGAACTATTATTGCAGTATAGCGTTTCACTTTATAAAATTTCCTTTTAGTTTCTTGTAAGGCAAACTGTTGCCCATCAACATGCAAATCCTTATAAAATTTGTAAACTTTGAACTTAAATCACTTTCTTYGTATTTACTGAATTCATTTCAGACTTTCGACTCGTACTAACTCCTGGTATTTCAAATCATTGTACTTTTGTTGGTCTATCCACAAATTTTCAGCCTCTAATTGAGTTTGCTGACTAAACTTTGGTCAATATAAATATGTTTTCACGATTCATAACTAATAAAAGTCACCTTTACAGTTCCCTCCCTGCGCTCTCTTTCAAGGTAGCCGTGCCTGTGCACCAATACGACTATTTTAAAGGAATTTAAAGATCGGTTCGAAACTATGTGGATAGTTTTTCATGCCCAAAAGCCTTTAACTTTCATTAGGTTTTTGGATGCATGTTTCCCATTCATAAGAAAAGTCGCTATAAAACAATAGTCCCCTTCACAGTTCCCTGCGCCATCTTGAAAGGTAGCCGTGCCTTTGCATCGAAGCGAGACCAACGGTGAGCTTGCAATGATAAAGACCTTTTTTTAACACCTTGGACAATTATTCACATGTCTCTATCATTGCAAGCTCACCGTTCGTCTCGCTTCGATGCAAAGGCACGGCTACCTTTCAAGATGGCACAGGGAACTGTGAAAGGGACTATTTAAAGATCAGCTTAAAGCGGTGAATAAACTAAACTAATAACTTGTTGCTGCATATTAAATATTGTTTTTCATAGAATACTATAGTAAAACATGCACATTCAAGTTCTTGTTGCCGCTCTGCCGTGCTTCGAGAGGTTCTCTCCGGATTTCCTCCCTCCCCGAAATTAAAAGCTTTTCAAATTCCTATTAGGTTCAGTCGACGAAGARCCACTCTGTGGAGTTAATTTGAAATCCTGGTTTCAAACGTAGAGTGGAACTTTTGGTGGTAAAATTCTGATAGAAATTGTGGGAGAGTTTCCGTTTTTTTTGTCATAGTATTGGCAAGACCAACGAGAAGGGAAAATGCTAATATATCGAGCACCCTTCCGAGTTGTTTTTTTATTCTTGCGATACATCCTTGTCCTTCTTTGCATTTTTTGGAAACGAGGTTGCGTATTATAAAGCAAAGCATGGCCCCGTTTTGCATACATAAATATGTCTCTTTATTTCTTCTTACTTTTCAGCATGGCCGTTAATGCAGTATTGAATAAGACAACAATTTCGAAATAGGAATAAACACATGTACCCCGCCACTTCCTAGCCTCTTATTCAGCTGGCTTAGCATCTCACCCTTTGTGTGTGAGTGTGGCATATATAGATTGCATTGCTCTATCCTTTCTTTAAGCAAGGCAAAATAAAAAATTAAATCTATTCAGACTCTATATCAAAAAGAAAGTCGGTTTTTCTTCAAAGTAGAACCTGATAAAGTAGGCGTTATGTTAGAACAATATTTCACCAATCTCTTACATAAGAGTGACTTAACTTGCCTCAGATTTACACTGTCTTCTCGTGTTTTATATAAAGTGTCCTTTTATTTCTAATTTCTCTTTCAAATACAAGTATTATGCGATCACAATAAATATACTTCTACACGTTTCTTTCCAACGCTTGAAGTACATAACGAGTAATGATAACTTTTAAATCATATTCATTTACAATGACTAGTTTGATTCACCACAGCAAGAAGAGCAGAAAAATCCTAAATAGCCATTTCTTAATTTGCACTAAGAATAATTAAAGTCGCTAAATTATAATAGTAATAATTTATTAACTTATATTACGCACTTATCAATCTAAAATTTTAAGCTGCGCATTACATTATTTAATATTAATAATAATAATCTATTAATTTATATTGCGCTTTTTGGCATATAATGATCAAGATGTCACTACTTAAAAATTCATCAACAAAACTTATCCATATTATGTATAACTTGGCTGTATAGGGATATTTCATAAAGCCTTCACTTTTAACAAAATATACTACAAATCAACATAATACCAATGAAAACATAGACAAACAGTCTCTTCCCTTGAGTAAAAAACTCCTCGGGAGACGAGAGATGTGGGCATGGGGCAAGCCTAATGGAAGCACTAAACTAATAATACTCTAGATATTTATCAACTATGAAAAGGCCAAAGTGAGACGCAATGTTATGACGTCCCTTATAAAGATCTTCCTTTTACAGTTTGTTACTTTTTTTTCTGTTCAAAGTTTTTCAGTGTTTTTTTTCAGCCTCTTTTGGTGGCTGTTTAACCTATTTTAGAGTTTTGTATCGGCGCTGTTTTCGTTATATTCTGTTACACCTATATTTGTATTTGAGACAGAGGTATTTGATGTTTCATTCGGTGGAGAGCGACCTTTAAACCATCTTTTACAGAGGCCTCTTGCTCTTTTATTCAAGGCAAAAGCCAAGGCAATGTACACACCCTGCAGGCCGTTCAGAATGACGAAAGGGTACCACAAGAACTGCCAGCCAAACGGAGCAACAAATCCAAAGATCCACATGAAGCCCATAATCGATGAGATGCAAACGTAGATACCAAAGTTCATTTTGATTTCATGATCGGGAGCTGCTCTTGCTTGTGCTGTCGTGACTTTGATAGCTCTAAATGTCATGACGCAAAACATGATGTTGAATACGAGAAACACGAAGACTGGGACAGCAAAGAAATACAAGATGGCCCATTTATTGGCCATCCAGCATGCTATCCTGGACGTGTATCCAATGGTCACAGTATCTGTGAAGTCAAGACCAACACAAATGCCCACATAGACCAGAGCGRGAAGCCATCCGACTGCGACGTGGCGAAGGACCTTTATGCATTTCTCACGGTTAGAATCACGAAATGCGTTATTTTCTGCAGAAAAAGCACTCCAAGTGTCAAAGGCGATGATTGACGTCCACACAAAAGAGACAAGGAAGAGGTAATGTAGAAGGATCGCGATGACAGTACAAGCCATGGGTGTGTCTGTCTGTCCACTTCCAAGTAACCACAACAGTTGTGCCAGCAGAATAGAAACACTGAGGTTCATCAGGTTGATTCCTGGTGGTGTTCGTA
>NW_022258015.1:1623-28557 GCF_009602425.1 Actinia tenebrosa | reverse complement strand
GGGGAGAGCGTGTGGATCGTGTCGCCAAATTTGCTAAAGATTTCTTTTGCACTCGCCTCCCTCTTCCTTCTTCACGGACGCCGCAGAAGGTCGCTACACAGGCTAGGTAATTCCATTGATCTATTACTCTGCTCAATAGAGGGCGAGAAATTCATCCCTCATACTTTAAATTTCACTAGAGTGGCGCACTAAATCTATAAACAGTACTAAATTTTGCACTGAATTGTGTAAAACAGTATATTGTATCATCCGTGCTATTCCGTGCAAATTATAGCACTGTTTTATGGATAAAGAGTGGTTTTACTTCATTCGTGAAATAATAGTGGTAAGCTGGTGATATTTTCATTGTTTTCTTTTGTGTCTATTTGACACAAATTATAGCGTTTAGTACGTTTCGTTATAAGAGTAAAGAGAAGAAGAAAAATTACTTTACTATTAGTACTCTATCTACAGGGGAAAATGATAAAAAAGTGAACAAAATAATACCAATAACTATACATGGTAACTAAGGGAACCTAGCTTATTATCATTTATTATATAGTTGGRATAGTACGCGCRYRCTGATTGGTCGAAAWCTGTGCYYTATTAGTGAAYGGAGCACAGYGCTGACGCCATCTGCGCGCGCGAACTRMTSCCAGATCCTGCGACCGTCTTTATTTTTGCGTAAATAAATTCAATACCGAAATAAAATAAGTAACTWTATAATAAAACGAATAAAACAGCTTTTTCCGTCCTCCGTTCAGTAATAAAGCACTTCGGAAGCGCCGTAAGAACAAAAGAAGTCTGAGAATCACTCGCCTAAGGCTCGTGCTTCTTGCGTGCTTTATTACTGAACGGAGCACGGAAAAARCTGTGTTATTTGTTAATTAATTAAGTAAGGGGTATCGAGAGGTTTTTAAAAATAAAATAAAACTGTTCATTTTTCAAAAGAAAGTTTGAAAATATTTTATATCGTCATCAAAAAATAATCAAGATATTTATTTAGTTMATTTTGCATGCACAACGTTTAATTTTACTTGAGTTGATATTTCATTTCAGAAAATAAGATACTAAATGAAGTGTAAAGATGAAGTGATCATTTCACACGTTTTCTGAGGGGTTATAAAAACCTCTTTGACTGGAATTCTTTACCCCGAAAATATCTAAAAATGAGAAAATTAGTTTATYAAAAGGAAAAAGCATTATTGGGTGGCCTTTAAGTCACGTGACCTCAAAGGACTGAAAATAAATTTACCATTCGGTTCATTGCATACAAATTTGATAWAAGGGAAAAAAAACACACGACAATCCTTAATTTTAATAAACGCAAATAAGCTGTCCTACGATCCACTCAAGTGTGACCACGAGAGCGTCAACTTTGATGACGTGGCGACGGACCGTTACCCCGGCTTCCGCCTCGGAAATAATTAAATACTCAAAAACTCTCAAACACAATCCAAAAAAATTCCAAATCATTTATCATTTTGTCCTTCTCCACCTTCAAACCCCTCTCTCCCCTCTTTGTTAAAGAATTTTAGATATTAATTTATTATTAATGATGTATTAATGATACGATAGACAATATGTTGGTATGACTGTGTTGGATAAMGACCGCGTGTCCCTGGATCGAAAGGACGACGTTCGCAAGGCAGGATGTGTAGTGTCTTGCAACATTCGTATTTTCTCTTCTAAAATAAGAACAAGACGTAATGGCGGACAAACGGCTACAACACTAGAAAAACACCCATTTAAACCCCTCCATGAGATTCAACCATGGCGTTTTCTACCATCAAATGCTTACTTATACTTCTAGTTATCTTCGCTTTTGAAGGTATTCCATTTACTAACGTTTTTGTTTACAATTTTTGCATATTTTCATTTAACTCTTTCGTAACGAACTTTACCTTTTTGTCTTTAATCGAAACAAACATCTTGTGCAATATTCTTGCAAAATATTACCAGTTCCGCTGGTTGATAATGATCTCGGAATAAGTTCTTGTTTAGACATGGTTTGAGGAGATCGGTTTGTTTTGAAAGGATTTTGACGGCACCTGTTCACCCTTAAAGTTGTAAGCTGAATCAGTTGTTTTCTTCCTCTCGTACTAATTGATCCAGTCTAATTTTAATTATTATCGATTCAATAACATCCTTCAAACTGATTCTTTAATCCAATTCATATATTTTTCCACTTAAAWTATTTTCTATTTCACCTTAATACTATAGAACATTTTTAAATAATCAAAACTTAAACATTTGTACAATTTCGCTTTCCTGGCGCCTTTCGACTCTCATTAAGCTTATATCGTATTTCTGGATTTTTTAGATAGCCTTTTTGGTATTTTACTGTAAATATTATATATTTTCTACTGTTCACGAGAACTTAAACTTATACTACAAATGTTTAAAGCTGTAGTTATAATAATTTAATTTATTGGAACCACGTCTTCCCGTACAACAGACTGAAACTCTTCCCAACACCATCAACCTAAATTATCAAAAATCAAGATTTATAGCAAGAAATAATTACAAGAAAGTATCATGAAATAGTAGACGATATATTTTTTTTGATAGAACATCTCTTCAGTCAAGCTARACCGACAAAACCAGCACCAAAACCAACACCAACACCAACTGCAAAACACAAAAATATAACGCACACTACATCAAGAACGTTGAACAGCACAGAGAGTAGTCATTCAGGTGGAAGCAATACTGGATTTTCATTTCCAAACAATAAAGGACTATTAAAGCGTATGCTATATGTGGTATGTATCAAAGTTGTTAGTAGATATTCAGTATGAGGACAAAAAGTGTGTGTTGGGGGGGGGGGGGGGAGAGACTAGACTAGTAGACTAGTATGCACATCACACTAAAGGTCAAGCCTTGAAAATACTCTGCAGTCCTGGAAGCAGTATTATATATCATACAGTATAGGTGGCATGTGGTTACTGTGTTTTTTATATATCACTGCTGCATAGTACAGGCTTAGTAAACTTCCAAATCTTATGTATAATACCTCTGGGCTGATTAAAGTCAAGGCACAGCTATTTCATAGATCGAACTGGAATTTAGAATCTTAGGTTTTGCATAGGGAGCAAAACTGGAGAATCTAAAGAAAAACCCTTGAATCAAGGAAGAGAGATAATCTGATACTCTGCTCACGTAATGCCATGTCTGGGAATCCAACTCAAGACCCCAGTAGTGAGAGACAAATGAATGAACAACTGCTATGCTACCCTTGATTCCTTTGAGTTGCTGGCTCAATGCTCCATTGGATCTCGTGTGAGTTGAGTTCGTTTGATGTGTTGTAATCTCCTCAACAAGAGAATTCCTCCAGGCTGCTCTGGTTTTACTCCCTTCATTCCAAGTTACACTCATGCCTTTAACATCTCAATCTTCCATTTTGAATAAATGTTTTTTTTTTGTGAATCATTACAGGCTGTTGGTTGCAGTGCATTGATAGCATTATATTTCATTGTCAAAACAATCAGAACAAAATCCAGGAAAAATAAATCAAAAAAGTAAGTTGTCCCAATCAAGTTTTCTTGACAGGAAAGCACAGCTGATGACATAGCGATGATAGTGCTTGCCTCTTATTTTCTGGGTTAACCAGTAAACCCTCCATAAATAATCAACTTCTAAATTCCAATTGGAATCCAGTGGAAGAAGAGCCACTCTGTTGAATCCACTGTTAATCCCATTATTTATTTATCATTTATTATATCATTTGTTTATATTGACCAGACTGTCGGTCAGAGTGATCCATGGTAATGTTCACAAATATACTCCTTTGTAACTTGCTGCTATAGTAACCAGTATAAATACAGTCATTCTTGTTTTGTTGTTATGGCAACCATTACCAATGTATGTAATATTGACATGGTTACCATGGTTACCCAGTTACATTGATATCTTTTGCCATTGCAATCATGTTTAACATTAATATGCCTGTATTTTGCTAGTATAGGAAAACAATTTAAAAAAATGATRATTAAATGTTTTGGTTGGAATAGAAAAAGGACAAGAAAACAAACAATTAAAATGTTAATTTAACTTCTCAGATATGGCATGATATTTTCGTCTGGAGATGTAGAGATGCAGCCGCTGGACAATGATGATGATGACGATGACATGACTGTCYTTGACAGAAAAATACGAAAATAATTGACAACCATTTTTACTCAAAATATGGGAACATTATATTAAAGACAATTATTTATTACGGCAATCGAGAGGTAGAAAAGTGTTCTCCAAGACTGTTGCTGAAGTAGACTGAAGTCTTGCTAAAACTTGGTCAGTTTTGTTGCTATGTTTATATTGGAGCACATTCAATAATTCTTTAATCCAGTCAAATAACRCCAGGGCATTTTTGGTATCCACCTACCAAATACTTTAACATGGAAGTTCATTTAATTCAAAAACTCAAAAGTCTAGAAGTTTTGAAGGTTAAAGAAACCTTATTGAAAAACTCTTATATGGAATAATAATCAAAAGTTACCCTACCTGTGGGTTAATAAGATATTAGCTATTGGTGTCTGCACTGTTAGGCGATGAATTGACATAGCAGTTGCTTAATACAGTATTCTGAAAGTTTGAAAATTTGGCTGACATACATTAGCTGAAGACCAACTCCCATTTTGAGTTTGCCTTTGCTCAGTCTTAGCCTTGATATTGTATGAATGTGTTTTTTTTCTTCTTTTTTTAAGTTCCTTTGTATAGTAAGGAATATGCGATCTACAGAACAATACAAGTTGATTAAAATGCCACGGGATTTGGTTGAATAGCTGAATATTATTATAACACACATTCGAGACTAAGGCTGAGCAAAGAGAACTTGAAACTGTAGTATTGTAAACTGGAACCTTTTTGTATATTATCATATGGCAAAACATTAATTACTAAACTACGATGCGGTTATAAATGAGCATTTGTTATCAGGGGTAAATATAATGGCTGCTTAATTGCCGATATGATGATGACCAGCCATATTGGACTGTACATCATCATCAGTCAATACGACTGGTCAAGAGATAGTCGGCCAGATATTGTCAGTTAACATTATCTGGGCATTATTTTGAGTCTGTATTTTTGTTATTCAAATTCATGTTATGAAATGTACCTTAGGTTTACTGTTGTATTGTTTACTGAACATGTTATAAGAATCTTCTCAAAGTCATTAATAATTCATGAGGTCAATGACCAATTGTAGTCATGTGCACGCATCATGATACTTGATCAAAAATGGACCAAGACACTGATCAAAACACTGATCACTTTTTTTAGTCTAACGAGATTCAAGAACAAATGAAATATTATAATGAGACTGAGAAGTCAGTTAAAAACCTTGTGCTTCGTGTTTGATCAGGGCATCCAAACACCTTGAAAGAATAAAACCATTCAGCCTAACCTCCTGGTGCTTTCATCTGTTTCTCAGTGTTTGGATGCCCTGATCGATCACTCGCACTCGTTTTTGATCTATTACATCAATGCATTTCCTGCTTGTGCTATAGGTAATGGTAGGGTAGTTTAAAAATAAATAGGTCTTAAATCTTTAAAAAATTGAATCTCTAAAAGTTATTGTCAGTGCTTTTAACAATATTTTTAAAATATTGTTAATTCAAAAGGCTTGTATAGGGGTGTAATAAGACATTTTGTGAAGAAAATGTTGTCTTTTAAGGTACAAGATATTTCCTTAATTCATTAATTGATCCCCAGGCAAGATTCATAGCTTAGAATATAAAAAGCAAGGCAAAGATTAACTGGTCGAGTTCCATTATTTCAGTAAATAACAGCAAAGATTAATACAATTTCAACTTTGCTTGGGGACATCGTTCTTGATTTAGATCATTCAGATTTATTTCTACGTTGCTTCTGGATAGAGTTCTGATCTAATAGGTTCATATAAAATCTTCAAATATATCTGAAATAACCTAGAAAAGATCTTATAAAGGTTTTAAATAAATCTGAAAAAACCTTGAAAGGAAAGACCTTGTTTGGCAATCTATTTAAAATAAAACAGACTAATTCAGAAATGAAACTTGATTGTTGTTTATTTACTAATTCACTCACTCATTTGTGCATTCATTCRTTTATTCATTTGTTCACTCATTCAGTTCTACGTTGGGTTTTGATCATGAAAGTTGTAAAAAATTAATATTTTTAGGGATAGGG
The DNA here is from genome assembly GCF_009602425.1 of Actinia tenebrosa. The sequence goes on along the minus strand of NW_022258015.1, from coordinate 22,407 downwards.
CATATTGATCTATGGGGATCTATTAATCATCCCAATTAATTCTATATACAATACTCTACTTACTTGTGTTAAACTGTAAGTCCCTACATTTATTGTATGAATAAATTCAGCTTTGTATGACTTTTCAAAATATCATACTTGCTGTGCCACTACTATATGCACTGCTTCTGCCCCACCCATAACCCCACCCTCCCCCCACCCCACCCCCATTCTTCTCAAATCATTTAAAAAAGTGAACTCAAATATTTCCTCAGATGGTTGTGTTCTATGTAAGGCAAATTCATTCAAATTAATATGAAAACGGAAAAGAAAAACGATTTTCCCCTTTTGGTTTTCGAGAAAAAGCGGGAATCCCGCGTGACAGACCCACAGGTCAGCAGTACGCCAAGTCCAGTCAATGCGCTGCCAGCACGTGATTAATTAAAATTCGAAATGAAAAATGGCGGATGAAGAAGAGTTGGACGTACGATGGAGTAAAGGACAAAAAACTTACTGCTATAGCTATGTGACCTTATGAACTCTAAAACCACAGACACAGCCTTTCGTCTTAATGCATGGACCTCGTATTTATCGTTTCAAATTGGTTATTTAACAGCGTACAAAGGAACAGAAACACTCTGTTCTAGAGATGAGTAGTAGTGGGCCTAGCAGTACTAGTAGTGGAAGCGAGAGCACGTCAGACAGACCTACTGAGCTCATTGCTCTACTAGACTCCGAGAATGCGGAAACAGTAGAGCAGACTAAAGCAATTATACACGAGAACCTATATAAATCTCGGGATACGAGTCTGTTAAATGCTCTGGTCGATTGCTATTTGGAAACGCGGTCACCAACTGCATTGCAGATCTTGACCAATGTGCACGAAGCACGAACACATGTAAGTCCTCTTTAAAAAATATTCCTCTCACAGATTAATAAGATAATATGCAATATTTAGTGCACTCTTAGATAATTATTTACTCACGTTTAAGACACGCTATATATGTGAAATTGTAGATATTTTTGATATTTTTGATTTTTAATGGCTTGCTTAATTAACACCTTGATTTAACGTCTTACTCAAGCTTGTACATGCAAGTTAACATTTTTTWAAATCTCACAGATCTTTAATTATTGAGTAAATAAAAGCTTAAATTTTATCATCTTTTAGCTTATTTCAATATATGTTTGTTCTTTTTATTGCAGAATTTATTTGAAAAACTCAACGATTGCCTCAGACATTGTGGCCTTCGTGGTCGTATCGATACCATGACTCTACTTGGTCACATCGTACGAAAACAGGTAAACACAAGTTAAAACTAAACTCTATAGTGGCATTTTTCCACTATTATGTGGTTGGATAACGCCCTAAATAGATCCATACTTATTCATACACTTAATCACTATTTCTTTTCCTAAATTAAGGCCACGTATACGTAGATTGACCTTTCAACTATCTTAATTCACATCGCGTGCACGTTTTCGTGAGGTGATTTCTCAATGTTTGCGAGATTTTACTCAATGATATCCATTCCAATCGTGAGTTGACAAATAATATTCCTATAACGTGTGTGGCAATTTATCATACGATTCCAATTATTTTCAAAATTAAGTCCTTTAATTCTATTAAGAGGATAATTGTTTTCTTTAGTTCAAGTTATTATTTCCAGTAATTAAAGACACGTTTTGCACATGATTTTTTTTATTGGTCTTGAAAGATAGCATAAATTCGTTAAGCAATATATAGAATCAAAACATTGCCATGCAATTAATTATTATTATTAAGTGTACTGTAGAAAAAATCTATATATACAAGAACTATTCCATTCTGTTACACCCTTAATTAGCCTCTTGTTGTTGCATTACTAAAATTTGTAACAACTCCCATATTTAGTCTTATTGTAATTTTTTCCATCTTTTCCTTGCACATAGCTTGAAATCAGACACAAATATTGACAGAGTTGCTCAATCTCTGACTGATAAACTTTGTGTGTCATTTGACATTTACACCATACATTAGCATGCTGTACTGCATGCTTTCCTGATTTTGGAGGAGAGGGTTGGGAAAGGTTTTTTATAGTTGTATAAGGTTAGAGAGGTTCTGAGATAATTTTCTGACCTCTAAATATTTTCAGAAAAAGAGCCTATATCTCAATGTACTCTTAATTAGTTTTAAAAATTTCATTGATATAATTTTTAGAAAAACATGTCTTTGAACTTAGGCAAATCTCTTGTACCAGTATTTAATATTTATTGAATATTTCATGTTTTCTATAGCCATCTTGGTTGTACAAGATAGTCAAAACACCTCTCTTTGAAACAGTCATTAAGAGTATGAAGGTAAGTTTTTGATTCTTTTAAAAAATAAACCTTTCATAGTATATCGTAAACTTCCCAGTTATAAGCTCCCTTGCCATAAGCCTGGGCAATCCTCTGATAATGCAAATATCCTTCGAGTTATAAGCCCCTTAGATATTTAGAAACCCATATGACATACAAGAGATTTACTGGGAAAATAAGAAAAAGAAAAAACATTTCTTTCCTCACTTGTGCTTATGTGGTTGTTTTGAATGATCTGCCATGTTTGTTCCCAAGGCCTAGAAAAATTATTGGTCATGATAATGGCCCAATTCATTTTAGCACAGTTATACCTCATTTCTAGTTGAACGTAACTGGTCAAAATGACCGGTAAGGCAAAGACTTGACCAGACAAGTTCCAATTCTGGCCAGATATTGTTCAATGACTGTTGGTTATTAAGAGATCTGTACTCAAATTCCCATTTACGAATGCAGTGAAACCCACCTTAATAGAATACTAATTCACTTTAATTCCCTTTCTCCTATTCCTTTCAAGAGTGAGTCGGATGTTTTGTATCTTATGAATGGTGCCCTTACCATCACCACATTGTTGCCAATCATTGCCTCCTATGTGGAATCCTGGTTGAATGATGTCTTTGATGTCTACACAAGGCTTGCTGGCTTTCTTAACAGTAGACCAGGTAAAAATTGAATTTTTTGGCTTGTTTATACCATTTACCCATTTCATGAGATTTAACGGCATCTAGATTTACTATACATTCTAAAAATCTTTACTGTACATGTATGTATTGGTAAACAAAGTAATGATACTCAAGGGAATGGTATCTTGTCTGAAATCTTAACTAATATAAAAATTGTAATATAGTGGTTAATCACGTCCTTTTTGTAATCACTACCAAATCCTGCAATCTGATTGGTTCAAAGGAGTGCGATTAATTCCCAAATGGCATCCTTAGGAGCTCTTAATCACATTCTAAAAAAAATTTTTTTTTAACAATAAAATAAAACAAAAAATTTAAAAAAAAGTTTTTTTAGATGTTTTTTTTTGTTCGCATTTAGTTCTTCTACTACATTAAACTGATTATTCTGCACTTTTTCTTGTGCCTTTTTCTTGTGTATGATTACAAAAAGGATATGATTAAGTGGTAATTGAACTTCGTGTCGTGCAATTTTGGTCTCAAATCAAACTCGCGATTACAAAATCACACAACCGCGTAGCGGGAGTGTGATTTGTAATCGCAAGTTTGATTTCAGACCAAATTGCACTCCACTCAGTTCAATTACCATTATAAAACATCTGTTGGAATGCACTTCTTGCAGCAGTTTTGTGYCACAAGATGAGATTTTTGTGTACCATGTGAGAATAAGAACTCCTCTCGTCAAAAATCTTCAATTCAACTTGAAGCATTATATAGTCCAGATAATCTTGCTCAATCTTCTTCCAAGTCCATTTTCTCTATCAAATGCTAGCATAAATGAATGCTACTCGAAATCTTGCGTACATAAATTTGCTACCATCAGATGGGCATTCCAAAGGAATGCGCTTTCAATAGTAAGTTTTCATWGCGTTCTGTTGCAGGCAACATTCCTGATATCTACATGTTGCACCTCCATGTGTCGGTGTATTTCTATTTTCATCGTATTTATGCCATGTACCCGAACAATTTTGTCATGTTTCTAAGAGGATATTGTCATAATAATGCGAGGAAACAGATTGTCTTTCAAACCATCATTAAGGTATGGAACACTAAATAAGTATATACAGAATACTTTTTGATACTTTTGCCAGGTTCTAATATTGTGGTAATACAGGGGTACCAATACAGGCAATGAAGTATTAAAATGAATAAAAGAAATTCCTTGTTTTAAGAGGGAAGCACTTAAAAGTCACTATCATACAAACATTTCCCCTTATTCCATGAACAAATTGAAATTTAGAAGTTGATTTTCTTGACCGTTATTCATCCTTTCATTTTTTCATTTTTTCTTGCAGCCAATGCTGGAGCATGTACGTCTTCACCCATGCCTCATTACAGAGACATCTCAGTCGGAAACTGGCAAGCACAGGTATGCCACTTTCCCTTTTTGCTTTTCTATCATTTGTTTCAGTCCATGTACAGCCCTTGAAAGTGCAAAATAATATGCCATGACTGCCTCCCTTTTTTACCCCTATTTAAAAATAATAGATGCTTCCAAACTTTACTTGAGTGAACCAAAAACAATGGATTCACAGTGCACAACCTTAGCGGTTCACTAATTTGTAGTAGTTTATTTAGATAAAGGACTACTAAGGGTTATCTGTTGGCTAGTAACTTCTCAGCTCTACTAGCCCATGAAAATAGTTAAAGTAGAGCACTGATTCACAGTTGGATTTGATAAGAAGCAACAAATTCTCTGAAGACGTCACATCAAACCCAGTCCTGAAATCAGTGATTGAGTTCATACAAATTCAGGAGATTTCTATTGAGTAGAACTTTTATGCTTTTGCAATTTCCATAGGTGGAGGAAGAAGGAGCCCCAAGACATTGTGATAGAATGTGAAAATATGTCATTGGATCCATTAGACAGACTACAGACTGATAGCAGCCTAACAACCTCTTGGACATCCCTTCACGATGCACTTGGTAATACACAAGACAAATCTGTGAACTCAGTACTCACAACATCCGAAGACCTTAACAAAGAGGTTTGCGACGTACCAATAATCAAAGAGAGGAGGATGTCTGACTCAGCAACACAAACTGGAAAGTCGTTACAAAGTGGAGATAGTGGTACTGGAAGTATACCGTTAGTGTCGTCGGAGGATTTTAATAGTGCGTGGAGTCCAACAGAGATGTGTGGGTTGTCTACCCCACCTTCTAGTCACATGTCACCAGCGACGAGTAGTCAAGATTTGGTAGCAGTACAAGCGAACCTTTCTATCTCACAATGTAGTACTCCTGGATTTGCAAGTACCCCAGGAGATTCACCGACATCATCCTTGGCTGGTGATTTGGCACAAAGTAGTCCTGCTCTACTTAAAAATAGAAAAACTTTAGCAAAGACGCTAAGTGGCAAGAGCACACCTAGTAAGACTGTAGGGCTTGACAGCCCTCTCATTCATAGAGCTTTAAATTCAATGTCAATTCAAACTAAAGCTGAAACATCAACACCCAAAACAGAGACTTTGGTAACTGATTCTAGTCATGTTTTATCGAGTCCTGAAGTCGAGAGCAGCAAGTTTAACTATGAGAGGCAAACGTCAGAGTTGTCTGTACAATCTGAGCCAATCACACCAATAGATAAATCCCTTACTTATGATTATATTCGTAATGTCAAGCCAGAACATGAGATGCAGGAGCAATTAACTTGTAGTGATCATAGTGAGACAATGGATAATGCTACCAAAGAAATAAAAAGAATTCTTAGCCAGAACGATTTTGCTTCGTTGCAAAATGCAGAATCGCCTGTCAACCCTCCACCAAGTCTAGATGCATCCCTGGTGTCAAACAGTAATTTCTCGTCTAATGGTATCTTATCTCAAGGACTGCAGCATATTAACTTGTCGAATGATAAATTCACAATTGGTATGTCCGATGATGTTGAGAAAATAATGAAGGATGTTTCAAAACATGCACTTGAAGAACCGAATCTCATGCCTTATAAGAGTGAAAGTAAGAATACTTTAGTATCTCACAGTTCTGAGATATCTGAAGGCTCAAGGACTCGTTTGGTCACTCCCACACCACAGGACGACCACCAGAATTCATATAATTCTGAGACTTTAGCTATGCTGTTAAATCAAAAGGGGCAATACCCTGGAGCAAGACACGAACAGGATGACGATTATAAGAGATGTTTATCTCCTAGGCCAACACCTATCGAGTTATTAGATAATTATATTCAAGTAGGATCAGGGGTTCAATTAAATGAGCTATCTAGGTAGGTGTAGTTACCATAGAAACCAGTTACCATGGTAATATTATATGAATTTCATCAAAAGGTAAACATTGCCAACCATTAGGGATAAAGGGATAGTTCTGTTTATTTTATGATCCATAGACAACTGCGTTAGATTTTGTGGCCCAAATTACCACTATTAAAAAGGACCCAATATCAATTCTGTGGCACACCACAGGCATTTTCCAACTGCGTTAGATTTTGTGGCCCAAATTACCACATTTAAGAAGGACCCAATATCATTTCTGTGGCACACCACAAGTATTTTCCATTAAAATGAATGTTTCAATTTATTTTTACTATTCCCAAATTGCTGCCGTTAAAAGAAACGGGTAATCCACAACCGACAGAACAAAGCCTGGGAGTGGATGAACAAACAATGAATGGTGAGATAAAACAAAGAACGCAGCTCACATGTAGAACAATACACATTGTTCACCATAATCCATGCTTTCTTTGTTTTTGTTATTTTGTCCAATTCCAAGCTTCGTTCTACCAGTGGACACCGACCCAAAGAAACCCAAGATCATCCTGTGGCAAACCACAGGTACTGCAGAAATTAACAGTGGTCAATTCTTGTTATCTCATCTTTTTCTTCTGCTAGAAATTACCATTATTTAACTTTTACTGACAAAAAAGGGCCAAGCATTGTTACTGTGGTACACCACAGGTGTAAACTTTTGATTTTTATTTCTCTCATAATGTAACTGACAGGCAAAATTGCATATAACAAGTATATAGCCACCCATCCTGTGGACCAAATTCAAGGTATTAAACAGATTTTATATTTTAATTTTGTAGAATATCGCTTGTAAGCTCTCCTGAAACTGATTGGACTCATTTTGGAGGTAAAAAAAAGCTTGTTTATCATAATGTTCAGGGCTTAAAATAATGGTCCAATGTCTTCCCAGAATTGGAAATCCAGAATTGGAAATGAATTGTCCTGTCAAAYCTTTGCCTTGCCGGTCATTTTGACCAGTAATGTTAAGCCAGAAACGAGGTATGGCCGATCTAAAACTAATTTGGCCGTTCATCATGACTGGTGACTTATCGGCTGTTATTTTAAGCCCTGATGTCACATACCACATTCTTCTTTGACTGGTGTATTCAAAACAAAGATGATTTCGATTCTTTTGGAGGGGTACTACTGTCAGTTGCCTAGAAAACCAGTACCCTTTACTCATATTTCTTGAATTCCAAAGGGGATGATGAGCCAGCTAGCCCGTTCCCCTGCTTAAACACTATGTCATATAACTAACATTTTACTAGTGTTCTTTACAGCCTTTATTGCCTTATGTGCCTTCTGGTGTGGGGAGCTGTAAATAAGTTTTCTCTACTGGAAAAAAATTATATTCCAACTAATATTAATCCTTATATCTACCTTTAATCCAGGTGAAGCCCCTGTGGATGAGATTACAATTTTGCGTGGTCAAATCCAGCTACTACACTTTCAGTTGTTGTATGAGAGACACAAGTGTTACCAGCATGCCATACGTAACAGACGTCTTATCGGCAAGACATTCAAAGCTGTGCAGTATGAAGAAGAACTTCTGGCCATTGTAAGACATACTTAATCAAATACCTATTGACTATTAATGATGATGTTGGTGATAACGGTGCTGCTGCTGGTGATAATGATGGTGATAATGATGATGGTGATGATGATGGTGATGATGGTGCTGCTGCTGGTGATAATGATGGTGATAATAATGATGGTGATGATGATGGTGATGATGGTGCTGATGATGGTGATGATGATGGTGATGATGGTGCTGATGATGGTGATGATGGTGATGATGATGCTGGTGATTATGATGATGGTAACTGCTGATGATGTTGGTGGTGGTAGTGTGCTGTAACAGCTGAAAGTGTAATCTAATTGCTGATGATATTGAAGGTTTTGCTGCTGTGTCTAGTAATTATTWAAAAAAAACAATAATGATAAATGTATAAAGCTAACATTTATAAAAATGTTATCGTACATTTAATTTGCACAGAAAGACCATCTCAGGTTACAAGAGGAAAAAATGAGAGAATTGACAGAATCTTTGATAAAACAAACTGAAGATAACAGGTACATGATTGTATACACATACAGCTATTTCAGAAAATGATTGTGAAGGTTTTGTTTCAGGCTGCATACCAAGCCTTATTTGAAGTATTTCGATGGACATACCATACTACGATTTGCGATCTACCGTGAAGCGTGACGTGCCAAACTTGTTTTTATAAGTTATGTCTTGTTTTTATAAGTTATAAAGTTTCTCATGTCAAACTTGACTGTTATTTGTACCAAACGTCTGGGATATGACTTATATAAACAAGTTTGGCGCGTCACACTTCACGGTAGATCGCAAATCGTAGTAATATCACAACGTTATAAAATTTTCTCTATCTTTGTTTGCGCAATTTTCCAGTATATTTTCTTGTGGGCACCGACATTCTTCACATATGTAATACATTTCAAGCTTGGCAAGCAACAAGCACGATGTTGCATGCAATAACACCTCCACAAATTGTTTGCCTACAGACATCTCGGCTTTCATGTTATTTATGCGAGCTGAGTTTCTCATTATTTTGTTATTTACTTATTTTACACATCGTATTCATTTGATGTTCTTATCATTAACTCCAGTAAATTCAAGGAAATAACTTCAGGATGGGATAACCAACAACAAACACAACTGAGGTAGGTCACTAGTGCAATAGATGGGTGAGCTCAGGTTTTCCTGTTTCAGACCATTCCTTAGAGTATCATTTGTTTAATAGTTGTGCGCCATTATTGCACATGAGAAGACGCGTCATGAATATGAATAAAACTTTTTCTCAAGGGAATGACAAATATTCTGAAATGGGAAAACATAACGCCTGAACTGAGGAGGTCTATTTAGTGATAACGAGACAAAATTGAATAAAAACATTTCTTTCAAATGAGCATCCATTTTTTTTTACTAGAAATCTGCTAAATGAAAATGCTAAGCTACAACATGACAAGAAGATGCTAAACGACACTCTGGAAAATCAAAAGAAAGAGCATGACTCTTTACAAATGGTAAGACATGTGACTCTATTAGAATAGATTTTGCACACGTTTTGTGTAATATGCCATCAGTGTCATAGAAACCAAGGATAGGATATGGTGTCCTTAAGTATGGGTAAAGCAGCCCTGGGGGGGGGGGTTCTCCACCAGAATTTGGGTAGGGGTGTTCTGCTGGGATTCTGAAAGGGGTACCCTGTTTATGACAAAAAAATCAAATTTGTAGACCCTGTTTATGACAAAAGATATAATTAATTGCACTGAGTTCCTGTTTCAATTATCATGTCATCTCGCGTATTGTTTTTTTACGACCATGGTAACCAGTTTCAGTCAATACGAAAGTAGAAATCCTGAATATGACAAGAAACTCAGGAAGAAATTGGACCTTGAGTGAAATTCCATACCCTGTTTATGACAAGAAGCTCGAAAAACCATACCCTGTTCAGAGGATCATCCCCGTATAGTCMATATATGGGAGTACCCCTCCCCCCCGCCGGGTAAAGCAGTCAACATTTGATCTCAGAATGTCCTTGTCTCATCCTGTAGACATAACTCTTACGCCCTGTGGACACACTCTTGAATACTATTCCCAGCTTTCAACTCGGACGTCAATTCTCCCAGATACTGTAATTCCCCAAAGACAAGGCTCCTGCCCTTGGTGGGTGAGGTATAAATGACAGAATAAACTCTAACCTCTGTTTGTTTGGTCATTAAGTGTTACTATGTGATATTTTAAGAAACATAAACAGTAACAAATGCAGCAAAACGATCCATATACAGTCCTTTGACTAAACGTTGTTGTTTGATCGGCTTCATCCCTACGCGCCTAGACCGAAAAGGATCATGGGGATAATTAATTCACAGTTACTAGCTGCYGCATATGTTATCTAACACGACTTGAGCTCACTGTTTTCGATCCCATTTAATTTGCTAAAACCATGCCTCGAGCATACGGCGAAGATTTAAACTGGCAAGCAGTTTGGATGACGCAAGTTCTGTGTAATTTACCCGTTATCCTTTTAGGTCTAGGCGCGTAGGGATGATCCGATCAACGACAACATTTAGTCAAAGGACTGTATATCTTGATGTTATCATATGAAAGCCCAATCTCGGATTGATTTCTTTATGTATGATAAATCTTTGCATAAAGGCAACACCAATTTCTATTTGTTGCAGAAACTACACCAGTGTGAGTCCAAGATATTCACCTTACAAAATGAAATTGACTGCATGAAGCCCAAACTTGCCGAAAAATCTCAACTGAAGTCAGAAATAGAGAGGCTAATAAAAGAACTTGTGATAATGGGTGAACTGAATCAGCACCATAAGGATATGATGGAGAAGGCGGCTGTTGATAAGGGAAAGAAACCTGAAGCTAGCTTGCAGTTTTATGCTTGTCAAAAAGAGTTAACAGGTAAGGATGAAATAGTTACTTTATATTGAAACTGTTAGCTTTTACTGTAGAGCATCATCATGCTTTGAAGCCAAAATGATACCACAATGTGTTGCATTTTATGACTGGAGCTGTTGCAGTAATTTACTTAGAGGATCCCCATTTTTTGGACTCCAAAATATCCCACAATGCATTGTATTTTATGACTTGAGCTGTTGCAGTGATTTTTTTTAGAGGATCCCCATTTTTTGGACTCCAAAATATCCCACAATGCATTGTATTTTATGACTGGAGCTGTTGCAGTGATTTTTTTTAGAGGATCCCCATTTTTTTGGATCCATTATATAACATTTTGAAAGGTTTTAATGTCAAGATTAACCCTTTTTTGGGCTTCATATTTATTTTCAGCCTCTAAGCAAATGGTAAGGAAACAGAAAACTGAAATAGAAGCCTTGCATTCAAAGGTTGCAGAACTGGAGAAACACTTAACAAAAAAGGTATAAAATTCATTAGTATTGTAAAACATATTTTTTATAATTTCAATTTTACATCTGGAAGAAAACTAGGTTTTTTTTACTGGGGTGGGGTGTGGGGAGTGATAATGGTGCTGTGGAATCCCCCGCATACTTTTTAAAATAGTTTTGGCCTTCCCCCTTAAACTCTTTACTGAGTAAGAAATTCATTTCCTTCCTATCAAGTCAACTAGAAGCTAGCTTTTGCCGAAATAAAAAGGTTTGACCCTCTACAAAAATTCACATTTTTATTGGTGACCCTCCCCTCTGAATTTCCAATCCCACCCCCCTTAATAACAGCGCTGTACCTTTCCTTATTGAACTTACCAGTAATGTTTCTATGTGATATTTCAGGATGTTGAAATGAAGGAGTTTAGAAAGTTTTCTGAGAGCTTGAATGGAATTTACTTGGCTAAACACAAGGTAATTTGATCAAAGTATATAAAATTCTAGTATACAGATTTTCAAACTTAGCTAACTTTATCTGGTTTGTTTTCATTTTCAGGCATTAGAAGAAAAATATACTGCACAGAAAAAAATCAACCAAACTCTAGAGGCTCGTATACTTAATTTACAACTTGCTCTAGAGGATACAAAACATGAAAACACGATGCAGGCAGCAGCCAAGACTAAAACTAGAGCAACTAGAGCAACAAGTCCAATTCAAGAGGAAACGTCTAGCGGTTAGGAACCATCTCACGGCACTCCTACTGGCAACCTAAAAACTTAACATTAAAGTATAGTAATAGCATAGAATGCGACCCCTTGGTGCTGAAGTTGTTGATAGGCTCTTATTAGGTTGTTGTATAGATGTTGTGTTTAAGGTGTCAGTAGGTTGATAGTGGCATGTTGGTAATGTTTTGGTAGGGTATCAGAAGCTGGTTGTTGGTAGGTCATCGTTGGGGTGTTGGTGGTTGTGTTTAAGGTGTCAGTAGGTTGATGGTGGCATGTTGGTAGGGTATCAGAAGCTGGTTGTTGGTAGGTCATTGTTGGGGTGTTGGCGGGTCATTTAAGGTGTCAGTAGGTTGATGGTGGCATGTTGGTAAGGTGTCCTAAGGGTGTCATCAGGTTCTTAGTAGGTTGTTGGTAAGGTGTTTTTAGGGTGTCAACAGGTTGTCGGTAGGTGGTCTGTAGGATAAAGATAGGATATAATGATAAGCTATTGGTCTATACTTTACAGTAATTTGGAGTCCATTTCCTAACTATTACTATTGTTTATTTTAGATATATTTTTATATCTAAAGTAATATATATTCATGGCTTAAATTAAAGGGCTTGATAGAGATAGAATACAGTAAATAAGACAAAGTTGAAACCATACTCATTGAAAATTTTAACTGACTTCAAAAAAACCTTTTTTTGCAATATCTTGATAAGTATTTTTGAATTATTGTTCATGAATTTAAATCTCATTGCAATTCTATTGCCCTTACAAGTTTGGAAAAACTGGCAAAATARGTTCWTGGTATGCTGATCAAATTTGAGAGGGTTTAAAAGAAATTAAAATAAAATTGCTTGTAATATTTTGCCTTGAATAGACCTCTTTAGTTCGGGCATGTTTTCCCATTTCATACCAAGTGTCATTCCCTAGAGTATCGTTCCTTTGTTTAACAGTTGCACATGGGAAACACATGAATATAGATACAACTCAAACAAAGAATTTTATTCTGTAGGGAATGACACATGGTTTGGAATGGGAAACATTACACCAAAGGTCAAATGTGTTGACTGGTGACCACCTTCCTAATCACTACATGGCACATCAATATCTCATTTTTTGCTATATAAAATATACTCTGACACACACATAACTACGGTAGAGACCACAGTTAATAGAGGCTTTGCACCATCATGTAATGGTAGCCATGACGGGAGTCGCAACAACTGAAAACGTTATGCCCAAGCTAAAGAGGTCAACTTTCAAGAATGGTTAAACTAATCTGGGTATATGATGGTATGGGGTGTTGTAGTGGTAGTGATAATGAATTAACCACCTTTGTGGTCTTGGATTGGATTCCTGGACTCGGTATCACATGTGAGCAGAGTTTGTTAGGTCTCTCTTGAAGGGATCAGTCGGTGAATCCATATTCCATGTGGAATGAATTTTAGTGGTCTCTCATGATCAGCTGGTTGTATTGAGGGACAAACAATCAAATGTTTAGATGAATGAATTTACTGAAAAATTTCATTAGGGAACTGAAAAGCAAGGGCGGAACCAGGGAGGGCAAATGGGGCCTGAAGTCCCCCTTCAGCAGAAAAAAACGATGCTTTTTTACATTGTTTTCCGTTGTGTTGACGGAAGAAACTCAATTAGCCCCCCTAAACTCAATTAGCCCCCCTAAACTCAATTAGCCCCTACAATTTTGGCTGGATCCACCCTTGAAAAGACTTTAGTTACTAGCTGCAATGGTAATGGTAGAGGTGTGCAATGTTAGCTCATAGTTTCAGCTTTGTTATATTAGAAATAAAAATAAATAATAGTAATATAATTTAAGATATTTTAAAGATTAGACATACAATAAATGTGTATGCTTAATTTATTAAACTTGTTACTACACCAACATGGATATAATCAGGTGGATTCCTTTTGTTGCTTCTTGTCTCTAAAAGAAAAATCCCAAGGGATTAATGGGTTGTAACCACATACATGTAGGATGGGTTCTATATTAGGGTACTTATTACTATCCCAAAGACACCTGTTTAGATTGGTAAAATAGAAAATGAAAACGTTTGATCCTTGTGTTTGCATTTGCATTCATTACATTTACACTTTCTGAGAAAAACCTTTTTTTTCAAAAGGAATACGAGAATAAGGTGGTTAGCTTACTAAGGATAATACTGATAAAGTTGAGCAATAGACCTCTTTGGCTCTGACGTAATTTTTCCCCATTTCAGACCACATGTTATTCCCTAGAGTATCATTTCTTTGTTTAAGGTTTGCGCCCCGTTGCACATAAAATGACACATGAATATGAATACAACTCAAACAAAGAATCTATTCTCAAGGGAATGACACATGGTCTGAAATGAGAAAACATTACCCCAAGCCGAAGAGGTCTATAGCCACCTCTGGATCCACCCCTGACAGAGGCAATTCAGAGCAAAGAAACAAGATAAATATTAAAGTTTAAAATAATTTGCAACAAATATTGGATGCTTTAGAGTACACGTTATTTACTCCCATCTATGTTTTCGTTCCTTGTCTTATTCAGTTCGTCCACCCATCCTTTAACAAGAGGGTGCTGAAACTTCCTTTTTGTACTATCAAAAAAATCCTGCAATCGTCCAGGCTGATTCTCCTCACTTTCATACTCATGTGCTTGCAAAACCATCTCAAATCTATCTACATCTTTGACAAAATTCGCTTCTGGAGTCTTCTGATATTCATATTCTTCCCAAAGTTCGTATAACTCTCTGCCAGCTTGTTCGCCAGCAAGTTCAGATAGTTGCTCCATTGCCTCTTTCTCCTTACGGTGTTTCTCATCTTTACTAACTCCGTCTGATGGAGTAAGATCTCCTACTATACATTCAGCCATATCATGGGCTAACGCGAGTTTGATACAATGGTCTTTGTTTAGTTTTGCAGCAGTATCGTCGGTTGTTACACCTCCAAGTAGAAAACATATGATAGACATGCGGTACATGTGATCTGAGACGCTCTCCGGGGATTGGACACCACGCTGCACCCATCCTGTCCTTTTCGTAGCCTTTAACTTCCCAATCAACGTCAAAAATTTCAAAATATCACTCATTGTTTGTAGTAGATACGAGAAAATAGCAAAATTAGAAGAAAAGGAGTCGAGAAAGCAGAAAACTACCAGACGTTCCTTGCCTTAGGTCGAAAAAGATTGGGCACTAGATAAAATTTTGAGTATTTTTTCATCTCAAATTATGAGCATTTTTGAAACCTTTGGTTTTATAAAACGAACGTATGGTAAATTTCTTCAGTATTTTACAATACTTTGGTTATTTTGATATTTATTTATTTTATTTTTCATTACCTATAATGATGCTCYAGGTTCCTTGTCGTAATACCGCTTACCAGATTACAGCAGGCTCATTCTTCTACATGATCGGGAGTTTGTCCATTTCGAGTAGTTTTTCTCGTCAACTTTTTAAACATTCTTTTTGTTTAAGAGCTTCTTTAGTGCGATCAATTATGGTCGGGAATAACGAGATTCTTGAACGTGTTGAAAAGCGCGCCATTGAGGCAGAAGAAATGGTGGAATTGTTAAAAGGACATCTTGACTGCCTTCAGAGAGCTGTAGGTAAGGTTTTTTCAGTTTTTAAGCTTGCATCTGTACTCGTGTTCTATGAAATATCCATTGAAATACTGTATCTTTAATTTGAGTGTAAGTAGTTAAGGTATTGTTATCTGATACAATTCAAGACATATACAATTTGATTAATTACTAGTTACTAGTTAATAGAAATTGAAGATTGATTAATATTTAATAAGATGATCAAAATTGCTCACGTGATCTATGGTAAAGATAACAAGTCATAAATCATTTCTTTAAATGATAATATTGAAATATCAAAGCATGTACCCCAGGGAGGAAGGGGTTATGAATGCTTGTACCACAGGGAGGGAGGGGTTAGTGGAGACCTTATTAATCCCCAACATTAAGCTTATACCCACTATTTAAGGTTTCAGGGGGGGCACAGCTTATTGACTCTTAAAAACACTTCCAGTCATGCTACAGTAATGCGTTTACCATATTTAATTATAACATGTTTTTTTTTCTTTTTGTCTTACCAGATAAAAATCAATCCCCCAGCTCTCAGGTAAGCTAGATGACATTTCTTCTATAATGATAGGATAAGTGTATTTTGAGGGTAGTGGGCCAGTGGGACAATGACAATAGAATGCTTACTTATCAGTATTATTACATGCTTCAGGCTAAAATTGAGTCATTGAGGAAAGAAAATCAAAGACTTAAAGAAGAAGCTGCAAAATTGAAAAAAGAGCTTGTTTACTGTGAGGTTAGAAATGGAGGTTGGTATTTTCATAAAAATAAAATAAATTAAGAAAACAATAAAATAATAGAGGGTAATAATTCCATTCATTCACTCATGCAATTATTCACTCACTTGCTCATTTATTTACTTATTTTCTCATCCATTTAAATGGTTTGGTTTTTTGATTTCTTCCAACATTCACTCTTATGATACCACAGGTATCCCATTTTGATTTCTCTTGACTTTGCAGCTCCATAATAAATTTATTGCTATCTTTTTTAGTAAAGCAAGTAGCATTACCATCAGCCAGAGATACTGCTCCACAAAAACCTACACCTGCTGCTACAAATGATGCACCGGCTGCTGTTGCTGCACCGGCTGCTGTCGCTGTACCGGCTGCTGTTGCTGCATTGGCTGCTGTTGCTGTTGCTGCTTCTGCAAAACAACCAGAGAAGAACCCAGCACAACAAGGAGAAAAAAAGAAGGCAGAGAAGAAACCTAAAGCTGAAAAGGCTCCAAAACAAGGTGATTTAGAAGAAGACCCTTGAACTTTTGATATAATTAATCCTGGTGGAGTACTTTTCAATTCTCGAAATTCTGGGTTCACTTAAATTCTACAGATCCCACATGTCAATAGAGGTTGCTACAAGGAATTTTTGCTTAGAATATGTAGCACCTTGGTAGTGAGTGTGGAGTGCCTTGCATGCTCAAACATTTGTCTTTTTTTAATAGGCTGTTGGCAATACCACTCTCCTTATCATGATGTAAAATATAAATTTATCTGTAAATGTAGTTACTTTTAAAGCTTTCTCTCGCAAAAAAAAAAGTGTTTGTAAGTCATTGCATTAATTATTATTCATACATGTATATCAAGGATTAGAAATGATAAAAGGGTAAATTATGCTCCGTTAAAAGATGAAAAAACTTTCTGCTTGTTCAGACGCTAGTCCTTCCTCAGAGTAAAAGAGGATTAATATATCAAGGATTAGTAATGATGAAAAGGTAAATTATGCACTGTGAAAAGATGAAAAACGAGTTGGTAGGTGGTAGGTGGTTATACACTCCTTTCTACCACCTCTTTCTCTTTTACTCTGATGAAGGACTAGCGTCCGAAACGTCAGTAAGTTTTTTCATCTATTCACGGTGTATAATTTACTTTTTCATCATTACTGTTTCATTAGAAACACCGACGCAGCTCACACTAGTTTTTAGCTAGTTATATCTTCATATCAAGGATTAATGAAGTTCAATTTATTTGGCATTTTGAGGGTTATTGTTAATCAAGACTTTGTTATGTTTTTATGTTTGCAGCAAAGAAAGGTGATGATGCTAAACTTGATGCATCAAGGTTCAACTTCATTATTGGTAAAATCAACTCCATCAGGAAGCACCCTGAGGCTGATACATTGTTTGTGGAGGAAAGTAAGTTTATGTCAAGATGTAGAATAATTTGGCTGCTATCACTAGGAGAGTAAATAGTATTCAGTGTCAATGATTAGCGAAAGTAAGGGAACTCAGAAAAATCCTAGTCCCTATTGGGAATTATGTACCAGTCGTTGTGTTTTACGACTTTTATATTCCAGAAACCTTACATCATTGTCAATATCACGACTGATATCGACAATCCGGTGTAACTTATTAAATTACGCAATAGTGAATATAGTTATGGTCTTGAAGAAAACGATAGTTTTGCATGTACTGCGGGTGGTGCTGGGTTAACCATCAATATGGCAGAAAATTATCATACAACAGCGCAGGTTTCAGAGCATCAGGAATGAGTGGTTACAAGTTAAGAAAGGAAAAGATGGCTTTAGCAAAAAAAAAGTGAAGAGGAAACATGTAAATATAAAAGAATCCTGGTGTGTGTTAAATGCAGGAGGTGAGAGTATGGTGCAAAAATTAAAGGTCACGTGACCTATGATAAAACAATAGATGGGCATGCGCACAAGCAAAAGCACCTTTACCTTCATAGGCACAAAACTGTGATCAGAAGTAAGCTCATATACCTTATATTGATGTTTGCCGTGTTGGGTCGTTGGGTCCAACAACAAACCCAACGCAAAACTATGATCCCTAAATTGTGGCCCATATGAATAATTTTGCTAAATTATTCCTATCTGTGACCAGGATACCCCTGTCTTGGAAACCTGAATCATGAACTTTATGACCAGCTGACGCATGCCAACGCATTGCCAAATGCATGGCTGACAATCTGGCAACAGTTGACCAACATGTGTCATCTAGTCATAAAAAGTACACAGTCAACCACCCTTGTGAGCACCTATTAAAAGGGGTAAAAATTGCTAAATAAGAAATTAATTCACAATATGGTATTTGAATTTTGAATTTAAAGTTGATGTTGGTGAAGCAACTCCAAGGACAATTTGCAGTGGTCTTGTTGGTCATATACCTATGGAGGATTTAAATGTAAGTTGCAGGAAAAAAAGCAATGTTGCTTAATGTGTATACAAGCTCACCATTTGTGTTTTATATTTATTGCCAGGGAGCTATGGTTGTTATAATGGCCAATCTCAAACCAGTAAAGTATGTAGCACAAGACTTTTAAGGCTTTTGATCAAGATCACAACATATTTGACTATCTTATTCATATTTTCAACACGTTTGATTATTTGCTAAATAATCAAACATTGTGTTGAAAATATGAATAATAAATAAACTTAGACACTGATTAAAAAAGGTTAGAAATGTACTAACATTTAGTTGGATGTTACCCATTCATTGGTCTATACTAGTTTAATCCCCAACAGAAAGAGTTTGGAATCAGAGCCTTGCCACCCTCAGATATATTTTCTTCTGTAGAACTTGATATTCTGTGATTCTAAAAAAAACACAAAGTTACGCTCCTTCTCCAACACAAACACACTGATGAGATGACTTTCCTTATATAAATCAAGATGGCTGATTTTGTTTATGTTACTTTATGTTAGGATGCGTGGGATCTTTTCCCAAGGAATGGTGATGTGTGCCCTAGCTGAAGGAAAATGGTCAGTGGTGCTTCCACCCAAGGGTGCTGTACCAGGAGACAGGGTTGTATTTGATGCTTTTCCAGGAACACCCGATGCACAGCTTAATCCAAAGAAAAAGGCAAGTATTCTTTTAAAAAAAAGTGATAATAGGACATTTGTATGGTGGTGTCATTTGACTCCCACAATCAAGATTTTTGCGAATTTTCTTTCTTATGTAAATTTGTATTCCCTCATGAGAATAGTAAGACAATTAACTGAACAAAAGAAAGTGTTTAAGAGAGTCTGTTAGTAGAGGTCAATGACGCCAYAGTGCAAACATCCTAATCTGTCTCATAAAGAAGTTAAGGTTTTGTTGGTAATCAAGGATAGCATAGCAAGAGTGCATTCACCTCTCACCTCTGGTGTCTTGGGTTAGTTTTCTGGACTCACCATCACATGATTTGAGAGGACTTTTATAGATCTCTCCCTTGATTCAAGAGTTTTTCCTCTGGATTCTTGGCTTTCCTCTCTCCACAATAACCTTACAACCATAAATGTCAATTTAGTTGTACCCTGACTTACAGTAAATCAACCAGAGTTTATTTTATTGCACTGATACTGTGTTGATATGGCTTTTAAAACCACTAATAGTTTTTGTTGAAATCAAAGCAAAAGTTGACCAAATTTTTTATTTATTCAAATGAAATATCATAAACTACCATCACTCTGTGAGCAGTTTAATGCTTTGTTAAATTGCCCTTGTGATTAAATATTAATGAGCTAGCTAAAGTCTTTTAGTTCCCAGCTTGAGTATTATTTTCAGGGTTTGTGCTACTCCTTAAACTCCTTGAAAACTCCTTGAATTTAATTCACGTTTTCAAGGGCACTTGAAAAGCTCTTCAATTTTACGATTTTAGCGAAACTCCTTGAAAACTCCTTGAATTTTGCTTTGATCATTACTTGCATGGTTCTGAAATAGATCTAGTCAGAAAGATTGGAAAATCTGAAAGTCGGCAATGTGCAACCACCGTGTAAAACGTTGGCATATTTAGCTGAACATACTCCTTGAAAATTCATTTTTGGGCCCTTGAATACTCCTTGAATACTCCTTGAATTTTAAGTGTTTACCTCAGCACAAACCCTGTATTTTATACTCATATACTACTTGTCATACACCTACTTGCAAGAACGTTGTCATACGAAAATAGAACATTAGTGATTTAGTGGGATAGGAATTATATTAAAAAACAAAAGAAGATCACTGAAGCTGAACTTTTTCTTTTGTCTTTTAATGAATTCCTTTCTCACTAAATTACAAATATTCTATTCTTGTATGACAACCTTCTTGCAAGTAGGTGTATGCTAACAAATGTATTTTGCAAAATAAGGTCTGGGAACAATGTGCTCCTGATTTCAAGACTGACGCAGAAGGAATTCCAAACTACAAGGGAGAGCCATTTAACATCCCTGGCAAAGGAATCTGTACTACTGGTGGGGTCAAGAATGGAGTAGTCCGATAATTATTCGTAGGGCTTTAATAGTATGTGCAACTTCTTAGACTAAAATCAATAATATTAGTAGTAAAAATGAAAAGCAATAAAGTCATACAAAACAATTTCGGTTTAATTGTATTGGAAACTTATGTAGAACTTATATTTGTCTAGAAATTCTTCCTTC
>NW_022258014.1:51791-62160 GCF_009602425.1 Actinia tenebrosa | reverse complement strand
TGGGACCGCTCGAAGTCTAATAGGACAGGACAAACCCTAATTAACTGTTTATTCATATGATATCGGGATTTCTTTTCAGTTGACAATGAAGTTGAAGCAGAAAGAGTTCTTTTCGCTTATGGATACGGTGCAAATGTACCAAGCACAACCAAAAGAAGAATGCAACAGAGGTATAGAAGAGACAGTGCATTAAGAAGCGTCGGGCATTCGTGAAGAGAGATCTCTTCTTAATCAATCAAATTGAATATTCTCGAATACCGGGACGCGCAAACTATGAATCATTCAGGTCACGTGGTACACTACAGGGCCCGGTTGTACGAAGGGTGGATAGCGCTATGCGACAGATAAATCTTATCCACTGCATAAATTTATCGGATTACAGCATCGGCTTATCCACTGGATAAGGCTTTATCCGTTGGATAGAGCTATCCAGGCTTCGTACAACCGGGCCCTGTTCGTTGAAGTGCAGATTCTTTTATTATTATTATTATTATTATTATTATTATTTATTATTATTATCATTTTATTTTATTTTTCATTTTTCTTTTATACCGTGAGAAACGATTTTCATATCAGTAGACCTTTAACTGAACTTTGCGCATGCGTTCAAAATCGACGGGCCAAAAATTAGTAGTGTGGTATTTTTGTTTGAAAAAGGAAAAAAAAAATTATGGTACTTTCTTTAACCGGAGAATATTTTAAAATTATTAGTTATTCCATTCGGCTCTTGCCTCTTGGCCCATCGAGTTCTTGGATTTAGATGAGCGAGCGACGTAGCGCAGGATATACCCTGAGAGAAAGGAGTATCATGGTAGCAAGCATTATTCTCTAAATCGATATTTGTCGAAGTATTGAAAAATCAGTCCTTCCTTTTGCAGCGTACATCTTGCAAGACGAGTGCTGCAACTCGAGCGAGCAAATACTTCTCTTAGAAATGAACTGGACAGAGAGTCCCAAAAGAAAGATCAGCTCGCTGAAGAGGTATGTTTATCAATGAGCTACATTAGTTAGTTTAATTGTATCTGTTTGTTTTCCTGCCTTTCAGTTATCGTTAACCGTTTCACAGGACACAATGCTTCCTTTTTTCACTATTTAACTTCCAGCTAACTTAAAAACATATTTGTTATAATTGGCAATCTTGACTCCTGAAGAAAGAAAGGAAAGCAGGCAAATGAAAGGGAAGGAAGAAAGACAGAAGGGAAGGAAAAGAAGAAAAAAGGAAGGAAAAAAAATCCTAGGGAATTCATCGGAGGACGGAAGAAAAGAAATTGTAAAAAAATACGTTTTTTTATATTTACGTTCTATTTCTCATTGTAGCTCCATAGTGCAACGTCATTACTGAATGAAGCACAGCAACCTTATAACTATTTAATAGAAAGCATCAAGACTCGCGATGACCAAAATCAATCCCTTGAAAAGCAGCTTTCACTTCTCCAAGATGATTACAGGTACTCCCTACTATTTTACCCCCGGTTTTTTCTTTGTTTTATTGCTATTATTATTGCTACTAACTTTCAATAAAAGATATTAATAAGTAAATCTTTAATACAGAAAATTGAAGCAACAGAATGAAGAACTGAATAGAACGAAAAATGGCATGGCAGCGGATTTAGAACGTTTACTCAACCAGAGAGAAGTAAGTAAGAAAATCACAGGTAGCTAAGGTTATATTTCCTAACAGCTACCAGGTGATCTCGGGGAACGCGTGCAAAGGATTGTTATAGTTGATCAGGCAGTCCTAGTTTCAGTTGTTTATCGGCGAACAAAGAGCTATCATTTCACGATAATTTCGTAAAAGAATTGAACCCACAACGCACCATTTGACCCATAGGTATTCGTTATAAGTATAGGTAGAATTTTAAATGTATTGCTAGTCCATAACGTAGCTAGGAAAGCAAAGTTTCAGAGAAACTTTTTCTGACTTCGGTCGCCATGTTTTTTCAATAGACCGCTTGATCAGAGATCACCTGGTATGATATCAGTAATACTTGAATGGTGCTCGTAAAAGGCAGAAATAAGTGCAATAAATCCAAAGTTGAAAACATTAAGTCAATAGCAGCCTCACAATCTACTTTAACCGAAGGAAGTCTCGTAGACAGAAGTAAAAGCCGAAAAATGACCAGAGAGAGAGAGAGAGAGAGAAAGAGAGAGAAAACACACTCACACAACAAAGGAAGTCCGCCCGTAACATTTTCCCGCGCTCTTTCCCGCGCTTTTTGGCGTGTCTGTTCAGTATAGTTTTTTGGGTTTTGTTTACATCGTTTCATTTTGTCTTTGATTTTCCTTTTGTGCAGGAGATGTCAGTCATAAAGCAAGTCGTTCTTGGTTTAAATCCTTCCCAAACAACACGTACTTCTACTTCTGTTCATGGCCCGTTCAGTAGAGATAGAACTTCAGCTCAGTCTTCAGATATTCATGTCACTGCTCCAAAACCTACTATTTTTGTAAGTAAAGATAAAAATATACTTTTTCCTTTTGGTTATTTGCTCTCATGGCTTTTGGTTTCCCTCTAAGGATACAGCGGAAGCGGGCAACAAAAACTTTACAAACATTCTTTCTAATTATATAACACTGTCTTTGGTGTACACACGCAGGTCTGTCTACGTTTGTAAATTTGCTTGCAACGTCTCTCGCAATTTTCGTTGCCTCTGAACGAAAAGAACTGATTTATAAATTACGTTAAAGAAAGAAAATTTTCGATAACATGAAAATATGAATATTATCATCTTGACAAGTTCATTTGAAATGAAAAATGGCCGAAACTAAGCTTCAGATACAAAATAGTTCATAATAGACTATAACTCGAAAACAAAAAACAGCACAATGGAAGTAATTTTATCAGTATATTATAATTATTATTATACCTAACTAAAAACGGAAGGAATTATTAAAAAATTCACTGATATTTCCTTTGTTTGTTTTCCAAAAAATTTAGTTAATTTCATGAAACAAGGTTCTAAACYTTTGAAACAATCTTTTACGCATTCAAAATCGAGATTCTTTACAGAAACTAGTTTYGCCTTTAATGTAGGCCGCCAACTTTTGAGTTAGAGGTTACGCGTTCTCAATATGCTGAAAGGCGAATCAGTATTTTAATTAAATTATTTTTACTTTTTCATTTTGCGAAAAGGTTTTTTGGATTCCTTATATCATAATTAAAAAAGGAAGAACAGAACAGAAAAATCAATTCTAAGCAAATATGTACTAAATTTTTAAGGTTTTGTAGATGTAATGTTTAGTTTGTTGATGGGGCGTAACGATGGCGTAGCGAGGTCTCGGTCAAAGGGGAGGGCAATGTACCATTTTCCCGCCAAAACACACTCGGAAGCACTTCATCTTTAAAGTTTCCCGCAATCTTCACAGCTGCAGTAAAACATTTTGCCCCCCTCCCTCCGATCCCCGTCGCTACGCCACTGCACACTGAAGTCGTTAGGCGACCACAAACACTTCTTTATGATTTACAGTAACCCATTGACCAAACTGTAGACGATGACAAACAATTCTTTATTATTTAACCGTAGACAAAACAAGAGCCTCCATCATGGTATAGGAAGCTGAAACAACAGAACACCAACAGTAAAGCAAGGTGAAAGACATCGATGCGGCTATATTGGAAATTGTATCATAGGATGAAAATTGATGATTTGTCTATACTATTTTCTAGAACTTTGAAAATAAACAAACTAATATATTCTATCGAACGATTTTTTTATAGCAAAAAAATACTTGCTTATAAAAGTAGGATTTACGTAACTTAAACAAATAGTGATTTTCATTGCATAGTAGAATTTTTTCGTCCCTTTTCTTTTTTTAAGAAAGGAAGAAAATCTAAATGTAATTGTCAAGAGAAAAAGTGAATGAATAAAATCAACATTTCAATGCATCTATATGTTTGTTTTGTCATTTTCCCCCTTAGGGGTTGTCGGTGTAGACGGTTTACGAAATCGTGCAAAGAAAACACTAAAGCATAATAACATCCTGTGTCTAAAAAGATGAATTTCACTTTCTCTTTATCTAAACTGAAAACGAAAACATTGCCAATTATCTTGAATATATACTTCATATCCACTTAGGTTAGCTATACTACCTTCCTTCATCAATGAAAGTAACTAATGATATATGTCTAAATTGAGGTTCGAACTTCATCTTTCTTAGTTTTATATTAAGGGTAGAAAACTTCTTTTAATAGCCGACCTTCGAGATGTTTTGAAACGCCCAAACTGGCCGCCATTGTCTGATTGGCGGAACAATGGAAATAGATCCGGAGAGACCAAGGACAAAGTGAGACTCTAGATGAAAAAGAGGGAGGGTGGGAGGGGAAAGCAAATAGGCTGTTCGACAAGACTTCTTTCTATTCTTCTTCCTCGATACACGATCCAATAGACTTCTTTTGCTTCGTAAGCAAATTGCACATTTTAGATCAAATGACATTCCCTTGAGACCTTTATGACCAAACTCCCAATTGTGGCATCACATGGTCGGAAATGTGTCGCAACGAACAACGAAGCTAAAGAGGTATATTAAGAGCTGGACTACTGCGCCCGGCCCTCCCTCCACCCTACAATTTAATTACAGTGGAACACCGCTTAATACGGCCACCCCGTTATTGCGGTCAGTTCTTTTGGGTCCCGACGAAATGCCCATACATTTACTGTAAAATGTACCCGCTTCATACGGCCAACGGCCACTTTTTTTGTGGCCCCATTGACAAACTTCCATACTTTTTAACCCCGTATTACGGCCAGGACATATAGGTTACAGCTTAGATCTTAATGTAAATACTGTAAATTTATTGCTGCAAATTGAAATCTGTAATTCTTTTATTCATTCGGTTAACATATTACAGTTATGTTTTTTGTAGAATCAACACACCAACTTCAAACAGAGAAACACGTAGTTGTTGAATGTGAGTTATAACTGAGCTCCAATAGCATCAGAAGTTTTAGAAACATTATTTAAAAATACAATATGCAATATTTCTGACTTAATTTGTTTAGTATAGTTTCGTACTGATCAATAAAACACATATTTTCTACAGCCCGCTTAATACGGCCACCCCGTTAATACGACCACTTTGGAATGTCCCTTCGGTGGCCGGATTAACGGGGTTTCACTCTACCAGGTTCGATATTCTTCATCACACCGGTTTGGCAACTAACATTAAATCATCTCGCGTGGAATGCAGTGCGATATGACGTAGAGAATATGAAGTTATTTTTTCCATTAATTTCAGTCTTGATAACGACGCTTTAGTACACTTTGAAACTTTGCTTTTTCATATATGTTCTATTTTTTGTCTGTATATATTTTATTGTAATGTTTTATATGCGGTAAAATAGGACTCAATGTTAAAAAAAAAAAAAATTTAATTTGAACTTTTTTTTGGTAAAAAATAAATAGCGATTTCGCACTTATACTTTCAATTATACTTTCTTATTTCAGTGAAACACGCGAAACTTGATCCTCTTTTTGTTTTTTCATTGTTTTCACGGCAAAATTGTGCATAACTGGAATTTAATACCATTTCGCGGTGATGATCCTCTAGATAAAGCCACAGTTTCCACGACACGTATGCACATTACTCCCCAATTCAAAATGGAACCTGATTGTAATAATAACAATAATATCCACTTTATTTGAATAGGATAATAATACATAGAAACAAGCACTAATAAACTTGAAGCAATAATCAACTGACAAGTTCAAAAGCTCCGATCTTAATAAACATGGCTGCCTTAATCTACAATTAATTACGCCGGATTCTTAACTTGAAAAGCGGCGAATCTTTAAGAGCTATTACTAGCAATTCACCTACTCATTTTTTATGTTCTCTCTCTTATCTAAGTGCAATTAAATGAGCAAATATAATTAATACAGACACTTTGATGTCTAGATAAAATGGCCAATTACTGAAGACGTGCGTTCTCTACGAAAACAACTGCTATTAAAAATAAGCTTTCTCGAGTAAATGAGTGGATAAGCACTTAACGATTCGTGCAAGCATTTTTTGCGATACTGACGATTAGTTGCAAACCGTACTTTCTGAGTGGAGATGGTGCTAGAAAAAAAACGCGGGTTTTTGAAATGATAAAACAAAGAATCGTTTAAAAACTGTTTTTGTTTATCATTTTCCAATATTGTCCAACAATGACAACTGTTCAGTAAACAGTTGACCCCCTATCCCGTCATCCTCTTTACTGAGCTTAAATGCCTTTTGCTACGCTACTGAACCATAGCCCTTTCATTTATGGAAAGACCTAACACAGGAAAATAAGACACTGTGCGTTCTAGGTATCGTAACTAGACCTTATTACAGGTAGATGAAATTAAATAAGACATAGACACAAGAGAATTATCAAATAACTGAGTTCTAACGCTCGCTATGATATATGGGAATGTCATTTTAGCCAATAAGAGTATCTAAAATGTTAACATCATTTGTTTTTCCGCGATTTTTTAAAAATTTGTGAGCTTATTATTTTATGAAAGAGATAAGAAACAGCTTTCCACTTCGTGACGTGATCCTACGATTCTTGTGTTTTCTTGCCACTAGCTCGTCGTGCACGCCAGGGAAACAAATTTTAAAGATTTATATTCAACCGGCAGCTATACAGGGGAGGGGACAGGGGGAGGACTTGGGTTAAAGTATCGGAAAAATGCTCGTGGGAATTGAAATAAAGAATATTAAAAAAAATTTTTTTCGATACCCTAATATCTTAAAATGGCAAAATTCTAAATTTCAATTTTAATTTACACCCCAAAATATTCCAAGTCGCTGACTTTTACACAAGCCACCCAATACCTCCAATACCCAACCCCAGACTTCCCTCCGGGTATACGCTGTGAAAGCCAGATTGATAACTCTAGATACATCTAACCCTTTCAGTGCGTATGGACAGGACATGGCTTTTTACGTTACATACTTCAAATTGTAAAAATGGCGAGAGCGAAAGTTCCTGATCTTATTGCTCAATTAAATAAGGGAAAACCATGATGAGGCGTAGCAATTCCAGCCAATTATCCCCGCAGCAACCGATAGAGGCGTCTTGGAACTACTAATGCAGCGATACAACCTACAACTACCGGCAGCTGTACTAGACTAAGTGACGATCAAAGATATCCGCTTATGAACGCCATGGTATTTCGTAATCAGTGATTCGTGACTGTTACGAAGAAAGGCGAGGGAAGCCTAACCTTTGTAAGCACTTCATAAAAACCAGACAACATTCGATTAACGTTTAAAATGATTAAGTAAAAACGCTTAAGCAAGATCGTAGCCTTCTATAGTCAAATCGACTAACACCAGCCATTACAATTAATTATGCACGCGTTTGGTAACCATAAAACAACGTTGAACGTCCCGCTATAAATAACGACTGCCGAGGACTGTCCACCATACACTGCCTTCATCAGCCAAGATGGTGAGTCTCAGGCAAGTTTTCTTATTCCTTCTGATCGCTACATACTTCAAGCAGGACGGTCTTGCAATAGGGACAGGGATGTGTCATGGCTGTCAATCCATCAGTTGTTGTCTTAGGAAACTTGGAATGAGATCTGACGCAGTAAAGYATCTCAGCAAAAAGGTATGCCACTTGATCATCTTTTTTATCACAAATTGTTTTTAAAACATACTTTTGTTTCCATATTGTTCAGAGAAAGACGCAAGGAAGATTAAAAATAATTGCCTTTTTTTCTAATTCTTTTCCGAGTCCTATGTTTCGTTCTCGATTTATAATTATGAGAAAGGTGCTTTTTAATTCTATAATATTACCAGTAGTTACGAGGCCAACCACAGACACTAAGAGTGATTTCAGGGTAGAAGCGGATTAGTCTTTTAAGTCGCTCGGTGATTTTACGATTGCTATAACGTTTTCAGCTCTCATTTGTGATTCTTCATACGATTTTGGGGGTGATCCATGATTCCGGATTATCAAAAACAGAAATTTATTTTTCTTAAAATTAAACCACGGAGATTCATGATTGGTTTTCATTTGGAAGTATCCTCACGAGAGACAGAATGTTTTGGGTTACTGACGATGATTTGGAAGGCGAGGTTCATGATTTCTGTATCACGATGATTCCGCTCCTTTCATCTCAGAGGATGATACCATACCACTTGCCAAGATCTTTTGGCTGTGCAATCGTCAATCGCCACTGATAACCCTTCACTTTTCGTCCATTCAACCATTTTTGAAACAGCTTATAACTTTATTTTAATATYTATTTTTACCCTTCTGTTTGTTTAGAATAAAATGAATCAATTCAAGGCATCTTATGACGAAGAACAAACAAGAATGCCAATATCGTAACCAGATTTAAATACTGAAAACACTTGCTCAAGTGTCGTCTATCAAGAATGAAAAGGAATGTATAAGTAACTAGATCAACTGGACTTATAAATATCTTATAAATCTATAGAATAATATAATAAAGTTTCTATYAAATATTATATCTCGATAATTGTTGACTCTTGAGAATCCTAAAAAGTTTGGAAATGGGGAGAAATTGGGGTGTCCAGCAATGGTGTACCATAGGATAAATTTGCCTCGCTGTTTACCGCCTTTCTTATCGAAAAATGCCTGGAAATTTGAAAACTAGAATAAAATAAAATAAAATAAATAAATGATAATAATAATTTTTTAAAAATTATAAAGATAAAGAACGGTTAAAAAATCCCTCAAATGCCGATGAGAACCAAGTCAAGTCTTTAATAAAAGCGGAATGCACCCGGAATGTTTAAATCTAAAGGGATCATCAGTGTAGCAGTGTAGCAGAAAGCCTGTACGTCCTATTACGTGTCATATCAGTTGTCAAAATGATCCCTTGCCTCGCTAAACCCAAATGTTGGAGTCAAAACATGTTTACTTTTCCCCCGCCATTACCTATCCCACTTTTCTGTATAAATGTCTAAATGTTCACTCCCTCATCCCACCCACCTCCCCTCGGGATGTCCATCACCCTGTCATCACACTTGCACTACAGTGCTATATTCAATATTCTAATACATACAACTCTCATCTCATATGCGTTGAATTTTCCCATATTACTGACATGAACTTACAAGAACAAACTTGCGTTTTCAATTTATTTTTATAGATTAATTTATTCTCACGAAATACCGCTACCTTCAATATTCTAATACCGGCATATCGTAGAACATGAACTATCAAGCTCAAGCTTGTGTAATTTTCCTAATTCAAATAACTAAARAGTCAATATGTTTTTATAATATTGGTTGCTTAGTGCAAGTCAAGTACTGCCGATCATGGATTATATTGGATTATATGGACTATATTGGTTAAGGCGAAGTGTTAAAGTCCATTTGCTGCTCTGCATTTCCCATCCAGTGGCGGATCTAGGGGTGGGTTTTGGGGGGAGCACCCCCCCCCCCCCCCATGAGAGCCATCGTGTTTTATTATTATTATTATTATTTTCATGACATCACCAACATCATCGCGATTTTCATTAAAACAGGGGTGCCGAACGAACACAATTCGCTCGCTTTTTTTTTTCTATACSCCGTTTGTGGGACCTGAAACAACCATGCTCGCCAKCAGCAAAGTGTGTACATRTGTGTGTAACCCTTTGGTMWGCTATATCTCTCCACCACCTCAATCAATGTTACAACCCYCCCTTTGAAAAAATCCTGGATSCGCCCCTGCCATCCATTTGTATAGWAGTTTTATCAAGCGATTTYGCTTTTACCTCAGATAATGWTACCATGCCACAGGCCATGGCTTTCGCTCCTGCAATCGTCAATCGCTACTGATCGATAATCTTTCGATTTCATTTCGCCCCTTGAACCATTTTTAAATAGCTGTATAAACTTTGTTCAATATCTATTTTTACCCTTCTCTTTGTTTAGAATAAAATGGAAGTCAATTCAAGGCGTATTATGAGAAAAAAAAAAAAAAAAAAAAAAAACATTTCGTAACCAGATCTGTTTAAATAATTAAATAAACTTTTGCTCGCAATTGTCGTCTATCAAGGATGAAAAGGAATGTATAAGTAACTAGATCAACTGGACTTATAAATGTCTCATAAGTCTATAGAATAATAATATTGTTGACTCTGGAGAATCCTGTTTGGAAATGGGGAGAAAATGGGGTGTCCAGAAATGGCATACCATAGGACATATTTGCCTCGCTGTTTTCCGCCTTTCTTATGGAAAAATGCCTGGAAATGTGAAAACTCAAGAGAGCATAAATAAGAGAGGGAAACTTCTTAATAAAATCAAAGCACGCGCATGTAAATTCCTRTTTTTAGTAACCGGATGCCGAGTTTAAATTTCGCCTCACCCTACTCCCATGCGTCTTCAACTTGCGTGAGCGCGCTCTTTCCGTTCCATTTTTTATTAATCAAAACAATA
>NW_022258014.1:31453-51091 GCF_009602425.1 Actinia tenebrosa | reverse complement strand
GAAATGCTTAATGAAAACCGTCAGAAACAAAACGGAGAATGGGAGCTAATATGTTGTTCAATGCATGACTTTTCAAAGCCGTATTTGTAGTACAGTAGGTAGACAGAAATGGCCGGGTTACACTATGGCGGATTAAAAGTGGAAAAAAACACTTATAAGATCTATATCTAATCGAGTATCTTAAAATAAAAATGAAAATAAAAAGAATTTCGAWAAAAGTGTTTAGCYATACATTTCAGGTCACCCATCCAAGTACTRATCTCACTCAAACGTGCTTGACTCAGTGTCTTGGAAGTCCAAGTTTTTTCCACTGGGCCACGATTTTTGGAAATTAACACAACAATAGTCATGAAAACAATGCACCAGATAGACTAGATTATTTTTCACTTCAAATCAACGTGCCAGTGCGTGGCAGAGTGCAAGGGATTAGCTGTAGATATGGCCTGGGGGCCGGCTAGTCTCTCCCCTGATGCTTCGGCTAGAACACTATCCTGCGTAATCCGTACACCCAAGGGCAGAGGGACTTAATCGCCGTCATGTCCGAAGTCCATACGATGACCCAGCGGATGTCTAGGGGTATGGCATGAAGGCACTGCTTTTTCTTCTGTATTTTGGAATTAATTATCTAATTAAAGTTGGTGGAAGTGGGTTCGATCCCCACCGTATTAAGATCGTACTTTTTTTTCTTCTTCTTTTAAATATTTATTTCTAGTTTTTGATAAGCGACTCTTATTAATTCAAGAAATTGAGGAATCTTATTATTTTCTTAAGAAAGGGTACCTACTTTCTCCCCTAACAAAGTGTGGTAAATATGAAGAAAATGGAAAAAAAAAAAAAAAAAAAAAAAAAAATCAAAATCAAATATAAGCAAAAATAAAAAATATGAAATATATAAAAATACCTGAATTGACTCATTTGGTTTCAAAGTTGATTTGGAGCCTCAAAGGTTCAGTTTTTACTGGATGATACACCATGACTGTGACTTTTCACCTCCATTTAAAGGAAACTTTCCAAATTCGAGTAAAACTAACCAGCAGTTCAAAGCGTAAAAATGTCTTCCATGGAAAACTTAATCGAAGAATTATTTMAAAAAAAGTTATCAAAGGATACACTTGTCAAAATTTCTAAAGTGGGAGAATAGAGTGCATTCCCAGTCAAACTGTTGAATAGTGTACGTCACCTAAATTAGATAAGTAAGTTACTATTTTAGCTGACCTCACATAAATTTGAAACTACGAGTAAACAGCTACTGAGATCAGGGGGAGAAACGATGATACAAATGRATGTCTATTCACTCATTCTCTGGTRAAACAACCCCCCGGATTAGCATGACCGTTATTTGGCGCGCTTTTCCTATTTAAGGTGACGTCAACTAAATAGTTATAAAAGTTAGATACATTTACCTAACTATTCTACAGTTTGACTGAATGCACTCTACTAAGGTGAAAAACAAAGAATTGTGAAGAAAAGGATGTAGTGCATTCTGATTGGTTTTCACCGGTCTTCATTATGGGGAATTTTATCTTTATCTGGAATGATACAAGTAGTTATATTATCTGTGTTTTGACTGAGGGGCAACTAATATGTGGAAGCTTGAGGTTTATTTTGATTTCTGGTTTYAGGCCGTAGAAATAGTTAGTAATTGTACGTTACTTTGAGAACTTTTTTGACATGTTTTSACTTAAAACACCCTCAGGTTTTCTGGGACGTACGAGATTCAAGTACTAGAAAACTCCTTTACTGTGCATTAGTCTGACCGAAGTTGGAATACGGCTGCAGTCTGTGGTCACCCTACACTATCCTACCAGCATCGCGCCCTTTTGGAGAACGTCCAGCGAAGAGCTACTAAATTTATATTGAACTATCCTAATAACATGTCTTACAGAGAGCGACTAGCTCAACTTAATTTACTGTCTCTTGAATATCGCATAGAAATAACAGATCTAGTTATAGTTTTCAATTCCAGAAATGGTCTTATATATCTACTGCCATTAGAAAATACTTGCATATCCCAATAACATGTCTTACAGAGAGCGACTAGCTCAACTTAATTTATTGCCTCAGCTTGAATATCGTAGAGTTGAGTTTTCAATTCCATCCGTCTACTGACATTAGGAAATACTTGCGTACCTTCGAAACAWGCTATCGTATGCGTAAATATGACCCTCTAATGATTATAATTTAATCAACAAACATAACCAGGATTATTATAGGAAATCATATTTCATTAGCACTGYTGAACTGTGGAACTTGTTGCTATCCAACACAAAATCTATGAGCAAGTTTTTCATCCTTCAAGACCTGCTTAAAAACATTTATCTGTCAAAGCATAAAACTTATTGTCCTCTAAGGCTAAAACATTATAGAAGGTTGCCATGCGGGAGGGGAATGTTGGTGATTTGGTGGGGTGGGGATGGATTGTGGGACAAAAGAGGATCGTCGAGGCCGAACTCTTTCTTTCTTTCTTTTTTCGTCTTCCAATCGATCCCTTTCTCGCTGAGTTGCTGATTTTCTTTTTTCGATTGGCAGCTTTCTTGCAATTAGGTGTATATATTTATACAATTTAAAGAATATGTATTTTAATGTACATCTATAGGGGGCTAGATTGTAATTGGAACGTAAGTTCTGTTTCTTTCCCCTGTCACACCTCGTATCTTCTCTCTCCTTTTCTTTCTGAATTATTTGTATTTGCCTTATTTTAGTATTCTGTTATTGCCTTATTTTAGTATTCTGTTATTTTGTGACGAATTCATTAAACTAAACTAAACTAGTTGCATAATTGCTCTCCCAGTCAACTCCAAAAGATCACGTGATTGATAGTAATGGCAATATGCAGTTCTAGTTACTGAGGAAGCTATAATGACACGAAGATATGGACTTGTGTGGTTCAAGAAAACAGGAATTTTAAATTACAACAAGAGTTGTTTATATTTATTTTCTCTTTTTTCTATCCTCTTTCTTTTTCTTTCTTTCCCTGTTTGTTTTAATCTATTTTATCAGTTCATTCTTGAAGAGAAAAACAAGTTTTAGTGTATATGATCTCTGAAAATATATTTTTATTTTACATCTWACAGATATTATCTTTTGAATATCGTAAAACAGTTTTACGACATTAAAAATTTATAGAAGATTATGAAACTAATGATTGAGGGCTGAAAAAGGRTTGAAGGAGTGGCCTGCCAAGGTCTTTTAGTTGAATATATCATCGACTTCGTCATCTTCTTGCAATAGATATGAACAGGGAAGTTTTCGTGCTTTGAAGCAGATCTGTCTTGCCGCCAGCTCCAGTTGAGATCCCTGAAAATCAAAATTAAAACACACACGCAATTATTAATTTCCGTTTCGTAGCCCACGGCGCGCGCTGATCCAAACGCATTGTTGTGTAATTAACGTTTAAGCTATTAACAATAAAATTAAGATGTCGTGGATAGAAAAACAAAGAAAGAGTGACTCATACGGATGATCTAAAAAACCTTGAACTATATGCTGTTTGATCTTCATGGATCTAAAATGCTTTCTCATGATATTACAAGGTCACTGGTCATTTGTGCAATCGATCGGTTGAGGTGACTCTTTGCATCTTTCACGTCCTTCTTATTCTAGTTTTTCTAGTCTACTGAGCCCAATTCAAACTCCGTCAATTCCCCACCCCATCAATAACTTATCCTTACTTCACTTTTTGTGGTTGAAGAATTAGAAAATACAATAAAATATAATGAAGATTATTAAGTGAAAAGAAGAAGAACTGATCATCACATGTACGGTGATCTGTTTGAGACATTGTTTGTCCTTGTCGTTACCCGGCCGAATTCTGCGATTTTCTCGACAATATGCGTTCGTGAGAGTTAGGGCTTCTTTACGAGGAGGGATAGTAACCGTATACCAATAGGGTTACCCTACTAATAGTACGCCTACCCTATCTTCTACAGTTTCTCTTCAATTTGTTTTAACTCCTTTACGAGTGCACTAACCTGCGTGTTGGTCTGTTTGATAGGGTARCCCTGCGGCCCGGTTTTCCTTAGGGATAACCGATTTCCTTAGACAASTTTTCTATCGCTTCACAAACCACTCGACTACGTAAGCCATTATAAAAACTTATAACTGAACACATTTCAAAGTCCAAATTTCCGACATTATCTTGTGATTTCCCATTTTGTTTGTTGACGTTGTAGCCCCATCGTACTACTTGACCCGAGTTCCACTAGGGTTACCCTACCTATATTTTTTCCTTTAGCCGAGCTATCGCTATTGACCTCGCGGGGTAAACCTAGTACTTTGGTTTCCCGTCCTGCTTTAAAGAGGCCCTTATGGCATTAACTATTTGAATTTATTGGTAACATGTGCGTTTCAAAATCTGCATCCATAAAGCTGGCCCTTCTCTGTTGTTTAAAAAGGTACAGTGTTTCCAATTTGATCGGAGACGCGAAACTTCATCACATAAAAGGAATTGGGGYATTACTGTAAACTACTTGTTGAGAGGAATTGAGAATTCCTTACCTTAAGAAAGTGACGCTTTCCTGTATTGACCCTTCCTTGGGGCATACCAGTTGCGATGGCTTCACTCTCTTCTAAAAAAACTACAAGAGACAAAACTAAAAAAAGAGCAAGTTTCTTTGAATCCATTTCTCAAACCAACGATGTTAAATATCCCTAAATGAATTCTTCTTTAACGGATTATAGGTTGAAGCTTGACAGCCTGATCAGTGATCAATCGTAGATCGTTGTGTAGATCGACAATATTCTACAGCCTTATTTATAGTATTTTTCTTAAGGCACGCATGTTAAGTACTCACCTSTAGCTTGGAGAACTCCCCTATCACTCAAAACAATGAGAACGGCTTTCATTGAGGATCCAGGTCAGTTAGATTGAAGAGCTACCTTGAGATAAACTTTGTTTTGCTCGAGAAAGCAATCATCGCAGTAGGGGTGCCTGTTTTTATCGCATCTATTAGCCTGCCTGGTAATAACTTCAACTTCCTATATCACCGATKGATTCATTTACTGATTGTGGACCAAACTTATCTGATTAAGGAAGGAATGGATCTGAAGGCGTGAAATCCTTCTTTCCTAAGCCGTAATATACTAAATAGCCAGAGGCAACTACTCGAAAAAACTATACAGTCTAAGAGGCAGCACTTGTAATGACAGCTTGAAAAGATTTGATATTTCTTTTGATTTTTTAAAAAACCAGTCCGTATAACTCGGCTTGGGCTAGACGTACAGGGACGAACGATATACTAGGCATGCAAGATCTCTTAATGAACCGGAGTGCGAGGCGACAGTCAAATGGTTTCCGCTCTATTCAATCATTTCCCAGCAAGGAAGGACACGTTTCTCGTCTCTCTAGCACTCGAACTTAATTCCAACACTCATGAATTCTTAAGTCATAAGCTGATAGAAAATGATTGAATTGTCGAGCTAAAAGACGTAGGATGGGTAGCAAAGTCGGATGCATGACCTCAATTTTGGAGGGCGCTTTGACGTCCCACTCAAACCAACGACCACATGATGATTTCCTGGTCATTTGTATAATCTTTCCACAAATCAACTCTTAGGTATTTTCAGCAATGACAAAATATTTTGTATACGTGATTCACAGAAGATAGTTGGTTCACAGGTAGCCCAAGCTTGGTTTCTGTGGTGTCCTGTTATAAGGAAATGTATGGAGATTCATCAAAAATTTMAATAAAATCATTGAAACGTGAAATAAAGCCTCGACATTTTACCCGATCATTGAGAAATAGCACTTCTTTTGAACTGCGTGGTTACTTATTTCTTACTGGTGGGGGAAAAAAATCTTAAAACGGGCTAAATTCAAAAAATAACCACGCAGAGCGAAAGAAGTGCTATTTCTCAATGATCGGGTAAAATGTCGAGGCTTTATTTCACGTTTCAATGATGTTATTGAAATGTTTGATGAATCTCCATACATTTCCTTATAACAGGACACCACAGAAACCAAGCTTGGGCTACCTGTGGTTGGTTAAACTTCATAGAATAAATTTTCGATCAATCGATCTTTTTTTTTTTGTTTTCTTTAATTATTATTATTTCTTAATCAGAGAAAAAGGAGTAGGATRCAGCAACCACGTAGCCTACAGCCCGACTTTAAACCTGGTTATTACGTACGGTAGACGTACTCTTAACACACAGTTACGTTCGGCTGCACCAGGCTACTACCTACACTACACTCGATGCGCGTTGTTACCTATATTACCTATAACTTTCTGGCCGGGTTGGAGAAAAATAAATCATGTGGAATTGAAAACGATCAACAGAAAAAAGAAAGAATGAAACAAAAGGTTGTTAAAAAAAACGTGATGGTGCAAAACCTCAATATCCTAATACATACAAGTAGAAYACAAACTAACAAGTTCAAGCTTGCGTAATTTTCCTAATTCAAAGGCAGATCATTTTTTWATATAAAATTAACGGACATAGCACTTGAAGATGCGCATATTCCAACAATCTCTCCGATAGGMATAATGATGCGTGCTTTAAACATGTTTTGATAAATTCAATTAGAAAAGTCGTTTTCGACTGGAATCTGAAGGTATTGCAATAGGTTTGAAAGGCAAACGGCTAATTCACTACATAAGTACACGTCCATAAAAGCTGGAGCGGATCTTTTTTTATCAAACGGATATTATATTACTCTTGTCTGATTAACTTTGAATGGTTACTTCATTAGCATATTAATATATTTTCTCTCCAAACCGGCAGTCCTTTTCTTAGACTCAATCTTTCCCCTTTTAAACACATTAGTAGTACATGGGAAAAAAGTCATTGAATCCGATTGGAATTTAGAAYTACTGTTGATTTGAGAAGAGAGGGTACCGGAAAATCCCGGAGAAACCTGAAAATTAACCCTCAAAGCGCAGAAGTTGGTGCTGACGATATTAACGTAATCATAGGATTTTATCTTCAAAGACGGGCAAGCGCTCGCGTATGTGCAAAAAACGAATTAAGCCATAGTGAGAGAGTAGTTCTTCGAAATATAATCAGTGATTCAAGGGAACCTATAAATGAGTGAGTATATTGGAATACGCATATAACACGTTATGTAGGAACTGAGGATGAAAGAAAATCGGTCAGGAGAACCTCAGAAAAACCTCGTAAATGAAATCAATCCCACATGAACAACATTAGAAGACATCCTGCAGAGTGGATAACATCACCATTGATCTGACTCTTGATTGAACATATTGAACACATGGCTATGTGGACCGCGTTATTTCACAAGAACACGTTCAATTTTTAAATAGAAATAGACAAGTGATAAAGGAAGTAAATGAGCGCAGTTTAACTTGTTCTAAGAAAGAGGTAGCAAGAAGAAGCCTCAGCCTGTTCTGGGTCATTCACAGTGAAACGTTTACTGCGTACTAACGCACATGTGTATTAATGGAACGACTTCATAAATCATTAAAAAATCCGTTGTCGCCTTTAAAACCGCGCATGTTCAAGAAACTCCTTTAGGAAGAATAAGCCAGAAATAGCTATAGAATGAATGACCTTGCATAAGTCATTACATCTAATACCTAGCGTAGTTCTCAGTGCRTGGCTCTAATGACGTACTTCGCTCTGTTCAAAGGCTTATAGGTATGAGAAAGCTGCGTCAAATAAAGTTAAATAAAGTAAACATTAGGAATTTTGATCTGATCAGCTGCTGTGGAACTACGAACCAAATGAAGTACTTAAATGATGATAAGTTTAGTGTAGGACTTATCTTCATGCTTTCAAGTTAAATAAAGTAAACATTAGGAATTTTGATCTGATCAGCTGTTGTGGAACTACGAACCAAATGAAGTACTTAAATGACGATAAGTTTAGTGTAGGACTTCTCTTCATGCTTTGCGGTCTAAAATTAGATTGTGTATGTTCTATTTTAAGTTACTCAGCTGTTTTTTTTTATCTATTTTTTATTTTTTATTTACTCAGATATCTTGTTTAGCAAATATTAATTAGTTATCGAAGTATTGATGGGTTGCAAGCATTCCCAAGAGTCAAAAGACAAAAACATGGCGGCCATTGTGGTACCGTTAACAATGGATGCTAATGAGAAATCTTTTGTTAAATGGTACCAACATGGCCGCGATTACGTAACGACTTTCGTTTACTAGCCTAGTTGCACTAACTGTTAGTTAGGTTTGTCTGCGAATCAACGAAAGATTTATTGTTCTAGACCCCCAGCAACGTAACTAGATATATGTACTTAATTGTGATTGGTTAATCTCTATTCGCATTCTTACGCGCCCTCTCATTGGCTGCTTAGCTAGCGTTACTCGAACAAGTCAGCAGTGTGTGTTCGGATTCACGCAGGCTATTCGTTTATAAGAGCAAAAAGAAAGTAGGCAGTCGACAACTGATGTGACTCCTGCTTTATTGCATAATAATGTGGATATGTGAAAAGTAGTTTGTTAATTGATCTTAGTAATTAACTATTTTTATTAATTTATTGTATTTGTTCGTCTATTTTGGCTTCTCTTTTTCGAGTGCAATCGTTTGTACAAAAGAGAGTAGAATAAATCAACAYGAATATAGAGAAAAATGTGAATTTAAAAAGTATAGATTATAATCTGAAACAAGAAGTAGATCTTATCATAAACATATAAGGTCATAAGTAAAACTATGTTAACTTTTTTACACTCAGTTAATTCAAGAAAAAGTACAAAATAATCACTATGTTCGTTCTCAATGTAAAAGTTTGTTTTTTTTGTGTGTCTTGAATGGCATTATTCATTTGTCCTCTGACGGATTATTCCCACTCAAAGCGTACTCTTACTGCGGTTTTCGATGTTGGTTGAATCAGTGGTTTTTACAGTCGAAAATATGAAAGGTACCCACTTATGATTCTTGATTGACGGCAGCTAAAAACCAAATTTAATGGTGCAAACCGTAGTAAGACCTTTGCGATAGTTATGGAACGCGAGATGCTGAACTTTGACTGAAGCTGGGGCCAGGAGAGAAAAAATATAGTGAAAGGAATGAATGCATTAAGGTGGCTGACTACTTTTGAACGTTCGATTTTAGCCCACGATGTGCGCGCGCTCAAATACCACTGAATAATTTTCACGATTTTATTGAAGAACCATACACGTTTTGAACTTCAAGAAAGCAAAACCCTAAAATTTTGCACAGAACTCTATAGTTTTTTGTCATTTTCCGGAATATAACAGGTAATATCCCATTATTTTTCAAAGTTTAATACAATTCTGTTTATTAGAACGATGTAAAAAATCGTTCAGTGTTTGTTCTGTGCTCAATTTTTACGATAACTTGCACACCGTAGAACCTGAACAAAAAAAWTTTTTTTCATTGTCTACAATAGTTTATTAAAACAACTTTTATCAGTATTTTATAAATTAAGTGTTCGGAGTAAATTACTCATGTTTCTTCCTTAGTTTCGGTCTTATGATTTTTTATCGTACAGAGCTTGRTTTTCGCTATTTTTCTTCGAAAATTGTACAAACGCATGTCATTCTGGAGTGATTATTTCAAAAACAAGCTCGGGACACATAAGCAATTTCAGGTTGAAAAAGTTTCAATTTTCAATTTACTGTTTATTATTTACCAAACTAGTCAGCTATCTTAAGAAAATGAATAACCGAAGGAATAATAATAAAAAAAGTATAACAACGCATTGCATTTCCAATTTATGTGATCGAATGGTTTTTAAAACGTTTTTTTTTTTACTTGATAGAAAAACATCTCTCAAATACATCTAAACCTCTTAATTGATTCGTCATGCTGTCTRCACTTGTAATGGGAATAGCTTCTAGTTTGTCTTTGTATACCGAAAGGAAATTGGATCTTAGGTTGGTTATTTTGACCAAAGYTATCGTCACAAAATTATACACCTGTGATCCTAATTGACCATCAGTACCGAYCAAGTGCGTTCTACATTCGAGATAATCTAAAAGTCTGTCAAATTAGAGAGAAGTAAAAGTAATTATCCCCGTATCACAAGGGGGTGCCAGCGATCAATACCTGATATCGCTTCATGATTGGTTTTGCTAACCTAATCTCGCTGTAGAAAGCTAAAACAGGGCAATTATTCGTTAGCGGCGTATGGTGCACKTTTTCTTAAGATAAGAAAAGTAGCTTGCACGTTGAGAAACAAACCCCTTTGTACTAAAAGCTACTACTATAATCAGACAACTGACTCATCTCAATCGTGYCTCTGAAAGGGCGGGCATGTCACATTTAAAAATTGTTTTTCCTTTTTTCGATTTGCTCGGCTCTTCTTCTTTCTTTCCCTCCTGTGTCCCTAATCTCAGTTCCCCCTTCCCGTATTTAAAATTCTTATTTTTAGTTCATTTCAATTTTTACTTGATCTATAGTCCTACTAGTGGACTATACTTTTTATAGAACAGAAAGCAAGAATTTTGTGTCAATTAGTTAATACAATTTCAAAAAATCACTTTCGATGCTGCATTCAAATTTTTTAAGGTTAGTGTATAGATCTTATACAATCATCAATCGAGTTCCAAATCGTTTGGCCATATCTACTTATGATAAATTTGCCTTAGTTAGTCCTTGCTGTTGGTAAGTCCTGTTTGGTTATGTTGTATTGTATTTGTGAGTTTTATTAACTGAAGTGAAAAATGTTTCAAAATTGGAAGGCAAAATGTTATTTTGGAACTGCAATGCAATTCTCTACAAGATCATGCAATTTCATAATATTTAGATTCTTAATAAGAAGCTAAAACGGGCATCAAACGGAGAAAAAGTAATTAATCGTTGAGCCTTTCTTTTCTGAAACAAAAAATAGTCGTAAATGAGTTGAATAAGTCAAGATTACCCCAAGTAAGAATTCCATAAATCAAAAATGAAAGCCGCTTAATAAAGATTTACAAGGATAATAATGTCAACATAATGGCGTAATTTGGATAAAATTCCCACATTTCTTTTTTWTTATTTTTAAAGTCAACATGAGATTTCCAGGAGAGGCAAGAATTAATATAAATCCCAAGATGTTTCTGATAGATGCTTCTTGCTTTAATTTTTTATTATTTAGATTTGGTTCAAAATTTATTTTAATTTTCTTTTGTCGTGAGTGAAATAACCACACTTCAGAACTAATATTCTGTTGAAGGACATTAAGATTTTTATACGTCTGTAGAAATGAATTTTCATCATCTACAAACAAGTGTAAGTCAAAGAGGGAGTAACAAACATAAAAATCATTTATAGAGTCCAGAAATAAGGGTGGTCTGAGTACTGAGCCTTGAGGGATTCCACAAAAAATTGCTGCCAGATCCGAATTAACGTTGTTTATATAGTGACTGATTGCTAACGGTTACTGAGRTAAGAAATAATTCCATAGTAATCGAGTTTGTCAAAGCGTTATGCTTATTACCTGCATGGCTATATATTTCTTTCCCAGCCTGAAAGAAATTYTCACGAACTACCAAAACTTTCACTATTGGTAATCATTTTTCTAACCTATTTTACCAATCCTACAAAACTAGGTCATACAGTAGGTTGAAAATAATTCTCAATTAATGGCCAGCAAGATACCCAAAATACAACAGCATCTCTTGTTAATAAGCAGCATCTTTTTTCAATCGGCAATGAAAAATYCTTCCAAAACAGAAAGGTTGTTAGTCAAACTTTTTTTCGCTGTTCGCAGAAAACGATTCGGAATGATTAGAAAATGTTTGATGAATRAGTTCATTTAAAATGCTCTCCATGCATAACATATGGAACCGCAAGCGTCAAAATGTTACTCAAACTATCGATCGTTGATTCTGCAGTGACAAAGCTACCGGAGAGCTCAGGCGCACAGTGAACTTTCGATATTCAGCTACGTTGGATAAGACAGTTATGAACTAATTAGTGTATGTCTCTTTTCTGCCAATCATTAATGATTGCCGGATAGCGTTTGATAATGGAGGGGTGCAGTTTAGCGGTAACATGAACTGGAAAAGTATATAATAACGTACTTGTACGCTTCGCCATTAAACCAGTCAGAAAGGTAATTGGAAATCGTGTACAGGCTTGCATGAGTTCAAAAGACGAGTACCACAGGAAATACTATGATTTAATTGAGAATAGCTGACTTATAGACGAGGCTACACCTTTACTGTCGATTAGTCCGTCAGATCTTCCAAAGCAGCGGTGAGTATCAAATACGAAACTGGCGTATTGCACTCAGTTTTAAAAGAGGATCTGGTAAGTAATCAATAGACATTTCAGTTTATCATTTCCGGCATCAACATCTGTCATGGTGTTTTAATATTTACTTTTCTCTTTGCTTTGATATCTGTTATAAAACGGCCATTGACTCAATTCGTTGACATTTTCAGTAGACCTCTTGACCTTGAGGTTGTGCGCGGGGTTTGTGGGCGGGGTTTACAGTTAACTGACAATTGGCCAAAAAATCGTAGTTAGCTGATAAATGGCCAAAAAAATCAGTTGGTTAACTGATAACTAATCGGGTACCCGCATCCACATCCTCTATCTTTGACATAAGATGTTACCATTTCAGACCAGGTGTCATTTTCTAKAGTATCATTGTTTGTTCAAMAGTTATGTATAACAAGACATATGAATATGGATACCCTTCTAACAAAGAATCTCATTCTCAAGAWTTGACACGTGGTCTGAAATGRGRAAAAATGACGCCCAAGGTAAAGAGGTCTGTTWATTTGACTTTGGGCATCAAACCCTTGCTTAGCGCCAGTTCGTTTGGCCTAAAGACAACAACAGCAAGTGAACAACGAAAACACAGAGAAACGAAGGAGATTAACAAGAAAAGAGAAAGAAAAGGCTCAGTATAGAAATGACAAAAAACAAAAAACAAAAAAAAAAACAAAAAACAAAAAACAAAAACAAAAACAGAAAAACCCCGGTAAAATGGTTTTCATGTCGTTTCATGTTATTAGATCCATTTGTTTAGTGGTTTGATGCCAATAAGTGTTCCATGTTGAATTAATTCCTTTATTTCTTTCTATTTCTTTTTTCTCTCACTTTTTCTCCCTTTCCATTTGTCTTTATTTCCCTCACCCACTGGATATGAGGATTTCTYTTTTTGTCATCCTTACAGGGTTTGTTGGGTGTGCATGCTATAGCAGGGGACGAAGTGTCCTATTCTCCCATCCTTCAGGGAATTTGTAACTAGAGACCTAGCAGCCAAAATATCAAAAACTAAAGACATTAATTAAAATTGTGGCTAAGACATTTTACTTCAGACTTCAAACTGCAGCGCGAGGTTAGACGTCAGAGCTGCACATTTCATGGAGCTTAGATGGAAGTATAAAATTGCCAAGCAGAGCCATAATCCTAAACATTTAATAGTCCCCTTCACACTTCCCTGCGCTATCTTGAAAGGTAGCCGTGCCTTTTGCATCGAATCGAGACGAACGGTGAGCTTGCAATGATAGAGACCTTTTTTAACAAGTTGTACAATTATTCACATGTCTCTATCATTTCAAGCTCACCGTTTGTCTCGCTTCGATGCAAAGTCACGGCTACCTTTCAAGRTGGCGCGGGGAACTGTGAAGGGGACTGTTCATAAATATGTTTCTATGGCATGCATACATATACTCTAAAGCAAATTATAAAATATTTGTTATAAATCTCGCGTTTTGATTACTTGAGGGAGCGCGTTTTGAAAGCTCACAGCACGCGTGCGCACTTTTAGCTGCGTTATTGCTATCCCAAATAAAGGGTATTGTAGTTTGATTTTTTAAAGAAATAGAAAACTCGCTGT
Source organism: Actinia tenebrosa (assembly GCF_009602425.1). The sequence goes on along the minus strand of NW_022258014.1, from coordinate 37,377 downwards.
GCTACGCGTCGTACTTCTCTTAACACTTTTCTCGTTTTCTTCCAACCCCAGCGTCCTTTTTAACTGCACACAGCACGCGCGCGCGTTTTCTATTACTTCAGTATRCAGAGACTAGAAAAGATAATCCAATGTTTGAAATGGTTCTCACAAGCAGCCATCTTGTTCTGATATTTCACTACAAAAGTGCTGTATATAATAATCTTTCAAACATAATCCCATTTGAAACTAAGATGTGATTATGATAATTGTGATTTGTATCTTATAAAAGGCCCTGGCTCCCAGCCCTTCCACTCCTGTAGTAAATGGGGGACATAATAGAACCTGTTGAATTATTCGTATAAGAGTAAGGGATTGTCTCCCGGTTCAACAGCCTATCCCAATTTGGAGGCATAACACTAATGTACTAATAAATCACTCATGATTTTAAGCTGCACGGCTGCTAATAGCGCCTTAATATGCAGCCCGTAAAGTCCTCCACTGGTCATAAATGTGAAGCGCATTGAGATATTTGAAATGCGCTATATAAGAAACTCAGTCCCAATGTTATGTACACTTCTCTTGTGTTTGCCAGCCCCCGCGTACTTTATAAGACTGCACACGGCACGCGCGCGTTTTCTATTTCCCTTCATTTGAGAACTGTAGGCTTTTGACTGTGCTTATCCGTTTTCGTTAAGAATGCAAGTTACTGTGATTATAAGTAGTTTAAAAGCTAAACCTCATGGTAAACTGCAAATGAAGGCAAATTAAAGTTAATAAGTCAGAAAACCAAAGGGGCAACAAAAGGGAGCTTTAAATGAATTAAAGCAAGAATAAGCAGATTTGTAGTAGAACAAAACACACAAACACTGAATAAACAAACAGTAAGTCAGTCTTAAAACTACAACAGAAAACCGCTAAAACATTTAAGTCGCAACCAAAATCAGCTATGGTTCAATCCTTTGCCTAGTGCCCTTCGTTTCTTGACGGAGGGTATGGGGCGGGAAAGGGTCTGGGTTTGGGAAGAATCAAACACGACATGGGTCGTTAGTTCTCTAACTAAACCATGTGATTTAGTGTTCTGAGCATGCGTAATCGTGATAGACACGGYTATTTATGTATACTGAGCCCGCATTTCTTTAGGTCTCCAAATAATAAGGTGTCAAAGAAAGTCTTCTCTTAGTCTGTGGACTATACTAGAGAAAAACATTTGCGCATGCGTTTTCTATGAATTTAGAAGAGTGTAAGGCCCCGGCCCACACGTATCCGGAAATTTGTTTATCCGTATCCGGAAATTTTCGAAAACGGTCTCCAGAGTGGAAATTTGCGAATACGCTCCGAATACGGATACGTGTGGACGGTTGTATCCGGATTTTCAACCATCGTGAGACTTGTTGAGTCTATGCCGTCTTGYTTCATTGTAAAGGAAAGAAAGTTGTTTTTTTATTGCACGTTAATTTTTATTTTTGTCCAATTTCTCATTTAACTGGCCATTTTGTTTTTGTTATTTTTCAGCAAAATATCACTTTCATTGTCGCTCGCTTCGAACAGCTGTATGACCTGATTTCCATAACTATTGTTCAAAACTAGTAGTTATAATAGGGAATTGAATCAAGTATTTTCTATCAAGTTCACTCTTCCAAGTAGGCGAATGTTCGAACTCAATAAAAAATAAATAGAGGATATTACATGGGCGCGCGGAGTTACGAATTTTATCTTCGAGCAACACGAGAAGATAAAATTCCTATCGCCAAGCGGCCATGTAATATTCTGTTTATTATATAATTATCAATGAAGTATGTTTTGGCTTTTTCAGGCAGTTTTTTCCGTGTATTTTTGAATAGCCATCGCAATGGTGTTATCTTCACACGTGAAAATAACATGTTATTTTCACGTGTGAAGATATCAACTTTTCGAAATAGAGAAAAATAGATATTTCATTGGTAATTATATAAAAGATAAAAAGTACTCCTGTAGTTATGTAGTTAGTAGCATCCACTCTGACAAAAGCGTAACATCAACAGAACGTCCATCAATGTGTGAAGGAACCAAATCTAAACGTCTCTCGCTCATTTCTATCCACAAAACTTACATGAGTTTGACGACACAATCTACTACGACTATAGATATAGTAAAATCGTCCTTCGAAAGACAATGAATATATAATAAGAATTTTTTWAAGAAGTAAACTTGTTTTGGCGAATGCTGCGGAAAGCCGCTATTACTCTTTCCTGTTCGAACGCCGAGTAGGAGTGATGACGTCACGTTCAAACCGATAATATACATTGAAGCGCAATGCATCATGGGATAACCCTGGACCCTTTTCTGGAATTAGCCTAAGCTTTGGAATTTTGTGAAATTCAATTGTCAGGCAAGTTTGAAAGTCAAAATTACATATTTTTACGTTACAGCATGAAGACGTTTCGATCAATTTGCGTACGCACTTAGAGCATGCGGAGACGTCTTTTACTCGTGTTGACGGTCATATTAACACAGGTTACACCATGCTAGTCGCTATCTTTAATAATGATAACATTATTYGATAGTAATAGCTATTTACAGATACAATATTTAATACATGTTAACTCCTCAAAGTCTGTTTCTTTAACAACAAGTGCCTTATAGAAATATTTATCGGTAATATCGTTTACTTGTCCATGGAGCTGGACATCCAATCGCTGTAGCTACTTCACAAATGTAGTCCATTGATCTTGGCCTGAACATCCTAGACTTCATTCTTTTCGACTCGCTATCACCGAAGGAAGGCTTGCGAGTGTTGCGTTTCCCCATATGCTAAGAAAAGGTAACAATTACAAGAAGCCGATGAATTGAGTAAACAAACAAGCAAACGAGACGAAGCGAAACGAAACGAACGAATGAGTTAACAACAAAGGAACAAATAAACAGCAACATGACTATAAGCCTTGTCAAAAAAGCAAACAGTATATGAAGTGAACAGGTATACATTACAAATTATATATTATTAGCGAGAACACATAGCATGACAAAAATACTCATAGAATTCAAATGCATTGAGTTGTAAGACCTTGTGAGAATGACTGCATCACGCCCCTCCCGCCCATACCTGAGCATTCGTGAAACACACTAAATGTGGACTTTAGCATGCTTGCTATAAATTAATATTCAGCGCTCCTTGCAAATATTCCAAATCATAAAGATTACTAGAAAAACAAAATAGTAATCTACAATTACCCGTACGACTTGATTAGCTTGTTGTCCTTGGTGTACCAGTAACATGAACATGAAAACTGCAGCAACTATCCGTGTGTGAACCTTCATGCTTTACGTACCTCTTGTKTCAACCTCACAAATTCAACTCTGTCGCGTCTTAGACCCTTTATATAATTCTCTTACTAAGTTGGAAGTCAATTTGAATAATGAACATGAGTGAGACGTCTTATTTGAAACGTCTTTGTAAAATTAAGTTCCCGGCCGCATGTCAAGATGCACTAATAATAACTTCCCCTTTTTCAACGTAAGTTAGGCACCCACTGAGCATAATGTTTTCACCAGCTGTGGAAYATAACGACAGTATATGGCTACTAGCTCTTGTTACTTTTCTTATATATACGCTTCAAAACTCTTTTGTAAATCAAATGATGAGGTCTTTTTCAGATCTTGACCTGGTGACAAMCTCGGTACAAGGTGTTAAGAGTTCAATGATATGCATATACCACGGCTGGTGTGAAAACATTTAATAAAGAGTTCTTTAATCTCTACATGTCTTCAACTACGTGTGTGTTTGTCTTTGGTCCTGATGCAAGTGTAAAAACATACTTTAATCTCTACGTGTCTTTAACTACGTGTGTGTTTGTTTTTGGTCCTGATACAAGTGTAAAAAGCACACACACAAAAGTGGAACTCCAAGTGTTGCTTTCGCTGAAACAATTTTCAAAAATAGTGTAAAACCAAAAGGTCGATCGACTTCTGTTGTTTTCCTCCTATTTTTACATATTTCATCTGAAACTCGTTTAGAATCATGATAAACAACTAGTCTTGTTCTTTATAAAATATACAGATACAACTAAGAGCTAATTACAAGAACGTTTTTTACAGAAAAAGAACAAATAGGCATTTTAATTAGAATTATTTCGTAAGAAAAACGGGAGTAATTGTTTCACTGTTTTGAAGGTATATTGTATTGACTGATAATTTTGATATTCCTTTGCCTTGCACACTCGATTGAAGAATCGTTGTCGGGTTCAGAAACATAGAATATAAAAGCTGAGACCGAAATGGTACATGGGAAATGACATAATTATATTATAATTTATTCATTTGCGCCATCCATGCAGTCGGTTTAGAATGCCAAACGTGTATTAAAAACAGTGGATGATGCCACGGGTCACCGGTCACAGCATGCATCTAATTAACGTACTTCCCATGTGCCATTTCGGTCTCAGCTTCTATGTTCTATGTTTCTGAACCCGACAACGATTCTTCAATTGAGTGTATACAAAAACAGCTAATTTCATCAATCTATTTATTATTTTGCTATTGTTTCTTTTTATTGTAACATCGTTCTTATCTAAAATTTTGCCTCCTCGGCTTGGTTCCTACACGTCGGAGGTTCTGGTAGCAGCCGTTTCTATCCCGATGCTGATTGGTTCAAATAGCCGCGTAAGCGCCGACATAAATAAATAATAAATAAATTACATTTATAAAGCGCAGATTAGCACAAGATGTTCATCTGCGCTGAATACAGAAACAATACACAATAACTAGAAACATAAAAGCTAWGTTAATCAATGGGAATTGCAAAAACAACTGAATAAAGGCTTTTCTATAAAAATATGTCTTTAAGTGTTCTTTAAAAGAAGGTAATGATGTAATATGCCTAATACTAGATGGTAAAGTGTTCCATTCTACTGGCGCAGCGTATGAAAAAGTCCTACCACCAAGAGTAGGTCGAAGTTTAGTCGGTGGAGGTGCTAATAAAAGCTCATTATTGGACCTAAGACGATAACCAGACTGCTTTTTGATAGAAATTAAATCAGATAAGTAACTAGGAGCGAGACCATGAATAGCCTTAAAAGCGAAAATAAGTATCTTAAGACGTATTCTAAATCTCACTGGTAGCCAGTGGCGATCAGCCAAGACAGGAGTAATATGCGAAAAGCGTGGAGTTAAAGACACTAAACGAGCGGCAGCATTCTGTATGCGTTGCAGTTTAGCTACTTGATAAACAGGTAGCCCATAGTATRAGCTATTACAGTAAGCTATGCGGCAAGTTATRAAAGCATTGACTWGAGTGGCGCAAGAATCAGGAGATAGGAATTTCCTGATTTTCCTAATGTTATATAGATAATAAAAAGAAGATTTGCATGTGCTTGCTATCTGCTTGTCTAAAGATAAGTTATTGTCAAAGATAGTTCCAAGATTCCTGACAGAAGATKAGGGCTTGATTGAAGAATTGCCAACAGTGAGCTGCTCAATTGATTGCTTGGACAGTTGCTGTCGCGTGCCAATGATCATGACATCTTAAGTAGTTTATGCTAAAAGCTGCATAGCTTCGTGATTGGAGGAATCTATTCGAGGGTCAGAACATACTTCACACATAGAGACGGCTCTGCTGAAAATAATTTCAACATGGCGGATAACAATTCATGTAGTTTTTTCTTCGATGGAGAATTTTAATTGGGCAAARAATTCCAAATATCTCCTTTTTCTACTTGTTATGTATTCATTCACATGTATTCTGCTGAATACTACACCCAAAAGTTCTGTTGAATACTATACTCGTGATGAATACCGCCCAATTCCTGTTGAATACTATACTGGTGTTGAATATCTGAAGGTTCTGTTGAATACTATACTCGTGTTGAATACCCGAAGGTTCTGGTCTATACTATACTCGTGTTAAATACCCGAAGGTTCTGGTCTATACTATACTCGTGTTGAATACCCGAAGGTTCTGGTCTATACTA